>CAUYSK010097634.1:0-43935 GCA_963575035.1 Avahi laniger | reverse complement strand
GTGTTCATTGCTAGAGAGCTGGTGTTCCTCTTTGGGGGGTTTCTTTCCATTTGATTTTTCATACTTCCAGAAATCTTTAGCTGGTCCTTCCCATCTGAATCAGCTGTTACTTTTGTTTTGCTCTGCCGCTAAAGGGAGCCGCTGTATGTTATCCAGGATTCTCTTGATGGGAGGGGTTACTTGGGGAGCTTGTTTTGGTCTCTTGTCGGATTTTTGATTCCCTGGTGGTGGGTTTCTCTGTTGGTAGCTGACCGGAGGCGGAAATGCAATCGTACCGGATGACCTGAACCGGTCTCATGAAGAAGGTCACTGGGCTGTCAGCTATTGGTCAGTGCCAAAGCCCCAGGGACCTGGCGCTTGTCGCAGAGGGAGAATGGCTCTTTATGTCTCTTCGCTGCAAGCTCAGAGGCCGCTCAAAAGATGCTGGCCAGGGGGGAGGGGGTGCCTCCCCAGACTGCCCAATGCCCCAGCACTTTCAGCTTCTGCAGGCGTCTGTCTCTCACAACCAAGGAGGCACTCAGAATTCTCTGCTCAAAGAAATGGGCCTGGCTAATTGACTTTAGGTCCTGGAAGGGCAGAGCTCATTGTGAGAGCTCCCAGGCTGGGGCAAGGGAGCCATTCTGCACCTGCAACCTGCAGTGGGCCCCGAGCTGGCATTAGCCTGCCCCCAGGGCACTGGCTCCAGAGGGAGCTGCTCAGGGGCTGGGAGGTACCCGATCAGGGAGTTAGTCCAGTCACCAAGGTGCTCCGCCATCTCCTTTATGTCTCCCTCCCCCAATCACACGCTAGTCCAGCAATATCTCTGGCTTCTACTGGCCCACCCTGAGCAGTCCCAATCGCCAGCAGCAGTTTCCAAGTTAGAGTCCTCTACTCAGTAATCACCTCCCCATTCAGGACCCGCTGGGTGCCAGAGACCAGCTTCCTGACTCCTAACTGCCTCCGGAGGTAGCCCAGACCAGCTCCTCCCCTGTCCAGTGCAGTCCTGACACGGAGCTCCGGGGAGTTCAAGATGCTTGCAGCTTGTGTCCCCTATCCACTGAGCCCCACGTTTCCTGACACAATTCTACATCCACTTAACACAAGCCCCTGACTCTTGTTGGGCTTCTAAGTTAGTGGGGAAGCTAGACTGTCTCGTGAGGGTCTTATCCCAGTGCACTTACTGGCCAAGCTGGCGCAGCCGTCTCACGCTCCACTCTTTATTGTCTGTCCGTGGTTTCCAGGTTTTGTGTTCCTGTCTCCCGTTCACCTTATTCTGTTTCCTGATTTGTGTGTCCCCCGCTGAATCTCCACCGATTCACCTCGCTGTTTTTGCGGGAGAGCGATCCGATCGTGTGTAGCAGACCGGGATCTACAACTCTTTCTATGAAAGCAGGGATCCAAGAGGCTACCTTAACTCCACCATTCCCCCCCCCTTCTTAAAAAGACATCAGTCATAATGGATGAGGGGTCCACCCTACTCCAGGATTACTTCATCCTAACTTAGCGAATTATATCTGCAGCAACCCTATTTTCAAATAAGGTCACATTCTGAGGTTCTGGGAGTTAAGACTTCAGCATATCTTTTTTCAGGGACATGATTCAACCCATAACACCGTTTAAGCAGTTCCAAAAAGGACCTCACCAAAAAATGATTGAGAAAGCAATATATGCAAAGATCTTATTTTGACTTACCATTTTCTTAAAAAGAAAATAAATGAAATTTATTTTAAAAAACCTTTTTTGTTTGACATTTGACTTAAAGAATTAAAACTCTCACTCATTACAATTTATGAGGAAACTATTAATTAATTGTGGTCTGATAAGAATGGAGTCTCTTCTGATCTTTGGTGAAAATATTCCCTGAAATAAATAATTTATCCCATCGAATTGTCTTGTGTCACTCATCTTGCATGGTAAACCAGGGAGCTACCCTACAGGAATATATCAATAGAAATATTCTAACACAATTATGGTTTCACTTTATTAGGAACTATATAATCACCAAAGGAGTTTCTGCGGCTACATATGGAATTCTTGGGAACCCAGAGATAGCCAATTTAAAGTAATATCTAAGGCTTGAGTTTGTATTTTATGAGCCAGATTACTGGGTCTGTTTAATTGAGTCTAGCTGAGAGATTAACAAACATGAGTTTTAAGTCAAATCACAGAAATACTAGAAAGCGTAGTCCTCTCATAAAACAAACTTGTCTCAGCCAAGCAAGCCTAGAAGTGGACTGGCATGTCTGTACCGAATATTGAATTACCAGATACCCTGATGGTCTATTTCATCTTCCAGTATTTGGTGCCTAAAGAATCTTGGCAAGCAGCTGAGGGTCTAACACCTTCTGAAGAGCTATTCCCCTGTCAGCAGAGAGATTTTTGCTTTGCCAAACTCCTTGCCGAGGGCTCAGGCCTCACTAATTGCAGACTTTATTCTCTGAAAGTCAAAGTCAATGACTCCCTGGACAGTCTTCAAGATCCTGACTCTCTTCCTCAAAAGCCAAAGGTCAAAGTAAGGCCCACTAGCAGCTCTGGCTGCATTCAGACACCAAAAACAGCAGGGTTTTCTGATTAGAAACATGAGGCAGCCTGACTTTAGTGCTCAGAGATGCAGCCAAATGTACTGGAAAGAGAGGAGGTCCAGCTCACAAGGCCCCCTGCTGATATCTCCAGCCTGGTCTCTCACCACTTTATGCTTCTCAGTCTACACTATAGTGAGACTGAATTGTGTCCAGGTCAACAGGGTTGACATGCTCACTCATTCTGTTCCTCGTTTGCATTCTCTCTTACCTCTGGATCCTAGCATATTCCCTCCCTGCAGCTCCCAACGCCTTTAAGAATCTTGCTTTCTTTAGAACATGCTAACATGTCCTTCAGAACTTAAACAAGCATGATTCCTTTTAAAAATGGTCACAATAGCCCAAATCTGTGCCCGGCACCCCATCTGTGTGCTCTCTGTGGCTTCCCACACTCAGATCTCTCTTAGCCCTCACTACACTGTACATTGTAATTGCTCACATACTTCACTGTCTTCTCCACTGGATTTTAGATCCTTGAACACAAGAACCATGTCTCATTTACCTTTGCAGTCTCAGTTACTAGAATATTGACTGTCATGCAATAAGCATTCAATGAACGTTTATTGAATGAGTCACAGAATGGACTCTGGTTTGGGAACCAAAAGACTAGTAATGTGTTTTTAGCTCTACCACTAAAAAGCTTTGATTGTTCAGTAAATTGTGATGATTGTTGTCACACTCATGACCTCATCATCCCAAGCCACCATGGAAAAATCTTTCTTTTCAGACTTCCACTTTCATGAATTCTTACTTCTTTTTTCTTTTCATTTGTAAGGTGGGGGTGACTCCACTTGCATAGAGTTGGTAGGAAGGGCTAGTATAATGTATATGCAGAGCTCTGTAAAGTGCAAAACACTATAGTAATACAAGTGATTATGGATCCTGGGTAGAAAGTGGAGGAAAGAATGGCTGAGTGTCCGAGAACGTGGCTTTATTGTGGGAAATGTATTATATGAGTATAACATAACTTGTCCACAAAATGTATTTCTCTTTTTTCCCTTTCTAGCAAGTAGGGTGAGGCATGCTGTAGGTGGGTCCACACTCAAGGACTGCCCATTTTAGTCTAGGCATCAATAAGTGTCTTGGTCACTTGAGGTATTTTCGATACAGCCTTTAAGTTTCTGTAATTGGAACTTTTCCTAACTGTAAGATTATTTACTTACAGTCTTTGTTTAAAAAGAAACCAAAACTATTACTTGATTTTACTAAGCAGTTAAATTGAGTATTACAGCATACACATGTAGGTTTCACTTCAACCACCACATATCCTCACAAAAATATGGTGAATTTCTGCAGAGATGAAACTGTGTTCTTCTTTCCTTGTGTTTCAAGGTCTTGCAAATCCCCTCTTCAAGTCCCAGGTGTACAAAAACTTTCCACATTGGGTTTTGACGCTGTCTCTGAAAACACCTGAAGATTAAAGACTGGTTTCTGGGACGAGTACTGCCAGGAAAGCTTTTCCAGCACAAGTAAAAAGCATAATGTGTCTTTAGTATATCCAGGTTTTCTTCAATTAAAGTATCTTTCACCACAATTAGGATGAAAATTATCAAATTAAATCAAATCTAACCCTTTCCTATTTGGCAAAAACAGCACAAAAATAAGCAGTTCAAAAATCACTGTTGTATCCTAAGAAAGGATTCAAAAATTTAAAGGTAAGCATTGGTAAGAATTGGGGAAAAAAATGACAGATACAGATGTTTTTTTATCAATTTCCAGGGTCTTCCCCTTCTGGAAATATCCCTTGGCCAATCTATAGTGTTGAAGAAAGTCTATTTCAGAGCAGGCATTTAGCTGTTGACTTAGACAGGCCATGACAAATAGGGAAAACATGTCATGATAGATTATGGAAAGAACCATTCTGAAGGACATGGACACAGAAACTACGGTGACATGTAAATCTGAGTCCATACAATCCAGCAGGATAACAAAGGGAAGAAATCCAGGTCATGAGCCAAGATGACAACCGGTACAGAGATACACACATGTGTGTACACACACATGCAGATACACATACACACAGAGATATATGCAGATACAGACACACACTCATAATCATCCATATAACATACTCTTACACACAGATACACACTCACATACAGACACACACATACACATGCACAGGTACACACACACATTTGAGATGAAAAATCAAGAAAATGCCTTTAAATACTTTTTATTATTGCCTGACTGCCGCTGCCAACAAAAACTTTTCCATGTAATTTGTCCTCACCAACACAGATGATGGATTTAAATAAAGGAGTAGCAGTATAAGTTGAAGACAGGAGAAGCCATACTGCAGAGTGGAAAGAGTCTGGCATTGGGATTTATGAGAGCAAGGTCCTAAATTCTGGTTTCCAAGTAGTGGTTTATGCATCAGACACTGAATTTAAAGCAGGGTCAAAATTAGGAACACTTTTGTGGACCCTGCCTTCCAGTGGTATGCTTGGGCTGCTCCATTTTTTGAAATGGAATGTGAAATAGGCTGTTTGGTTGAAATGTAGGTAGCTTAGTCCTATTGTCTTATGCCAGGATTCCTGCCTGTGTATCTTGTAAATAGTTGAGTTTGTGATTCCTGATTTAAATTATTTGGGTCTAAATTTCTTAATTGTAAAATTTTGTGGGTGACAACTCAGAGAATTCTTCAAGTATTCCTTTAATTTTAGAATTTTAAGGCACATACAAACCATGACCACTTTGACATATTCTGGGAAAGAAAAATGGCACACTTTTAGTACAACATCCCAGTCTCTGAGCCAATCAGGAAAATATAAATGGTATAACAGTAAACTTCTGCATCCTGCAGTTCACCATTTGTGTGACATTAACAAATCTATTTTGTAAAGTGCAAGAAAGTCACGAAAGGAAAATAAATCTGAAATGAAAATGACAAGCTAATAAACAACCCCACTGCAACTGCAAAAACAAAATACCAAATAAATGTAGTGCCGTTACTGTAAATCAATAAATTTTGGATATTAAACAGAGCATTGACATCAACTCTAAAATGGAAGAATATATAAAAATCCAAACACAGATCTAACCCAGGGACAGGCACGAGCACAGTGTTGGGAGCCTCTGCCAACAAAAGGGAAACCATTTTCATCCCTGTATCTCAATATCTCTCTTTATAAAGTGAAAAATTTGGTTAGATGATTGTTAAATTCTGACTCTAACCGCTTATAGAAGACTACAGCCGGCAGCAATTTCCTCCAGCCTGTGTATTGTTAATCCTGCTTCACGGAATGCAATCCATGCTTGATTTTCTACATAGACTCTAATTGGAAAATTAGTATTGTTTCAAAAGCACCAGCTTAGTCTCAAAACTAGATGCCCTCAGTATGACATGCATATCTAATTTCTTCCACAGTTACATAAAATAAGAAAGAAAAGCATTCTCAACCGCTCCTGACAGCTTTTATCAGAAGCTATTCAACAAATGTTTTCTGTCCACTTGTCCGAGAAAACTGATTAGACAAAACAGCCGTTGGAGACACAAAGAAGAACATTCATTATTTACCAAGGGAATATAAAAGATATTTAAAATGAATGAATAGCTGACACAAAATCACTCTTAAAAGAATTGTATGCACAGATTTTTTATTATAAAATTGTCAGGAGTGTGGCATACTACACCATTAGAGGCCGAATTTCCGTTATATTATGGGATAGATGTAATTTTTCAGCTTTAAATTAAGTGGATCTAATCAGAATTCTATTGAATACAAAATTCTTTGTACAATTCCTAGGGAACTGCTCTAGAGATGATTTTTTAGTAAATCTAGAGAATTTGGAACGTCCAGAGATCTTACTAGTCTCCGTTCAGAGACGGTATCTTGAAGCCCTTGGTTCTCCACTATTGTTTTATAATCAATATGCTCCTTTCAAATGGGACGCAAGGAAGTGGGCGAATGACACAGAGGAAGGACATTCAGCTGTCTGCCCCGTCCCTGCCAGCACACAAAGGAAGGAAGATCTGTGCTTATCTTCCTTCATTTCAGAATTTCAAACCCCTTTCATGCTTCCATCTCCTAGAGTGCTTCCTAAGTCCATTCTAGCACAATTCTTACATTAGCTAAACATTTTCAGGGCTTTTTGCTTTCTATTTTCCCCACCACACTCCAAGCAGTTTCTTGTGCCTTCTTTCTGTTTGACAGGGTGTCTGAGACATCTAATTTGTAGGCAGGTGAGGCTTGACTGGGGAGGGAACAAAGGAGTCAAAGAAAAGAATGAGGAGGTGGGCTTTACACTTTGTGTCTGAAAGCAAATCACTCTTCTGCCATGCCTGCTCCAGCTTATTGGTCTCCTGTGATCTTAGGAAGAGAGGAATTCAACTCACCTTGCCTGTCTCTTTCTGATAACGTTACTAAGTAGTACGCTGTAGGATCTTGACACTTTTTAAGGTCAGTTTAAGGGTCACCAGGGAAATTTCTAGGTGAGTCTATGGGAATAATCTCCAGAATTGTCTTAGAATCAACACTCTGGTTGATTTTCACAGGTTGATGCTGTTTTTTATTTTCTTTAGATGGAAACTGAAGAGGGATCTGGAATCAGGCTACTTGGATTTAAGCCTGAGCTCTACCACTGAATAGCTATGTAAACTCACACCAGTGTATAAGGCTCCCTGTGCCTCAGTCTTTTCATCTGTAAAATAGGAATGATTATAATATTTAATTCATAGGTATTAAATACACAGGTCCTTACAATTGCTCAGTGAATATCAATTCTTACACTTATTTCTCCATACACCAACTCATTGGTGCTTTTAACTATGGGCTATTGAATTTACCCACAATGTTAGAGGTATAACCGGTTTATATATCAAATATTTGAATATTATATATATGCCTGTCTGTGTCTGACATATACAGACATATACAACAAATGCTCTCAATAAGAAAATAATAAAAGTAAAAACAGTACTTAGTTTTCTAAGGGTAGATTCTAATTATTTTCTCAAAAGACATTCCCATATCAATTTCATCTAAAAGAAGAAAGTATAAGACAAAGTACAGTGGCCTGGGCTAAAGAAAGAGTTCTAATATTACTCTCTGACCAGAAAACCATATTTTATTGAGACCATCTTCTCTCAAGTACTCAGTTTCTTCATGTACATATGATGCAATTTCATCTTTGGGATGGATTAAGGTATAAATGAATATACTAAATAAAAAGTTGAGGTTGATCTGGATAATATCCATACTTCACTCTTATTCACTTTTCTTCCTTTGATACTATAATTCTGAGAAAAAAGAATTAACTAACTTATCCCTGTATAAATATTCCTGTAAATCCCACTATATTAATAAAACCATTCCATATACATCATCTCATTAGTTCCTCACATTGAATACAAGGGAATTAAATTCAACTAATATCTAAGGCAGACCTAGTATGTACTTGTTACTCTGCTGTTTTCATTTTAACTTAGCTTCAAAACAAACTGCATGAAATGGAAAAGTACGTTACTCTTTCTCAATGGACTCAGAGTAAGTAAATGACTTGCTACGGTTCACACACACTATTTGAGTTGCTGGCTGTGTCGTGTTAGCCAGGACTAGGTCTCGCTCTCCCCACCAGATCCAGAGAGTGAACCTTTCCTTCTGGATCAGGTACATGAAAAATAGTGGAGAGATGGTTCTTCAGAAAGAAATGGGCCCTTTACTTGAATAAGGTATCTGGTCAGACAGAATCACATGCTCACTTTGAAGTTATGAGCACATATTGTTCTTCTTCTCCTCATCCTCTTTCTTTTGCTAAGTAGACTTTCTAAAGCATCTTTCCCCAAAACAATGTCTTTCAGGACTAGCCCTCACTAGAGTATAAAATCAAAATGCTTCAACCCAGGGCCCTTTCAGATCCAGCCCCACTGAGCTTTCCAGCCTCACTTGCTCTCTCTACCTCTAGGGTCAGCTGAACCAGTATCACCAAAGTCCTACAAGTGGCTTCAGGCCTCTACACCTTTTTCTTCTGTCCTGTAATTCTTTCCCCTTCTGTGTGTATGGTGAAGACATACTCTTCCTGTCACTGTCCACATGTCATCTCATTGGTGTCATCTTCTCTGGAAGGATCACCTCATCTTCTTTGGCCCCACATCATTTTTCCAGCCTCTGATTGGGCACATATCAGCCACAATGCACGGCAATGAGTATTTATGGGGTCCTAACCCCTCACCCACCACACTGTGAGTTTCTTAAAAGAATATATTTTCTCTTTCACTTGGTAGGTTTGAAGCCTAATGCAAAGTCTATCATAAAGTGGGTGCCTAATAAATATTTTCAGTGTTTACAAATAGCTGACTGACTGATGTAATGAATGAATGAATACATAAATTTGTGTATTTAATCTGAATTGACTTCTAACTTAAACTAATCCTCCCCCTTTAGATTTCTCAGTTGAAAGGAAATTCTTTGAGACCAATTTGAAAAGGATATTAATATCAAATATTTTAGAAACAGTCAAAGGCCTCATGAACTTATGACATTTTCCAACCATATGCTTTTCATCTCTTGGTTCAGCTGATAGAGTATGGAAGTAATTGAATGGCCACTCTTTTCTAGGATGTCAACATACATTTATCAAGGTTTCTAGGCAGTTAGTTTCTCCTTTGAAATAGTAAAAGATGTGACTCTTGGCAATGCTGTATAAATATTAGATTATTTTCCTGATTTTTCTTTTTTTTTGCTTGAGAACTATCATTTGATTCATCTGCCAAGATAACTTCATTATTTCCTTGGGGCAATTCAATACACCAGAAATTTGTGTCTCCATTTTTCAAATTCTCCAAGCAAGAACTTCAAACTTTGAAAGAAGCCAGAACAAATCTTCAGGAGAGAGAGTTAGAAGGAAGGGAAGAGAAAGATCATAAACTATTGTGGTTTCCCAGAAGCTGGTTTAAAACAAGATATGATATTCTCTTACAATGCATTAATTTCTCTCTCGTACTTTTTGTCTTTTCTTTTTCCTGTCAATGAAGTTTGGACTAATCTGCTTTTTCAAACCAACTGCATTTTTTAGATGTCAATTATAATTCTTAATCACATGGTACCTTGTATGATAGTCAGTGGTATACACAGTTCATCTCCGACTGTAACAAGGGTACCATTCCAGCCAAGGCTCACTTCAACGGCAAGACATGTGATCTTAAATGTGGAGTTGGCAAGAGTGAAAGATTCTGGAATCTAATATATTTAGGATTAAGAGAAAGGAGAGCAGCAACCCAAATCAGTGCCGTGAGTCAGGATGAACTCTTAGTCAAATCATGACTGCTACAGCATTTCTTAGGAGACTGAGCTGCTGAGTCCACGCGGACACAGGAGTGGTGAAGAGGGAGGCCTTCACAGATGAGTGAGTTGTTGTGATTCTTGAGAGATTCATCTGAGTCGGAGCAGCCCTGCACTCATTATCCAGAAGTTTAAGAAAGTGGCTCCAGTCACGAGAGGAGAGAGACATTGGGTCAGGGCCCCAAGAGAAGAACCTCAACATTGGGGAGAAATTAGTAAAAGTGACAGAAATAGAAGCCTAGTTAGGAAACTCAAACCAGCTCAGCAAAGTGCAGATACATTCTCAGTAGATTCATGTAGAATATTTCCAGGATGCCACATGGAGGTAATGCAGGGAAGTATAGAGCATGGGCCTCTGGCCACATGGACTTGAATTGGAAGCTGGAACTTAATTTACCAGATGTGTGACTTTGGAAAAGTCACGTAACCTCTTGCATATGTCAATTTTGTGTCATTCATGATGCTTTCAGCAACAACTAACAATTTAACACAAAAAATCTGCCTCAGATTGACATTTAAAGAGAGGGACTGCATTGGCTCATCTAACTGGAAGTCCTCTCTGGTTGTGTCCTGGTGCCAAAATGTCTGTAGCCATTTTTGACTTCAATTCTGATCACTATTAAATTGAGAGGAAATGAGAGAAAAGAAGGAGGACCTTCTTTTCTAGGAGTCCCCAAGCAAGCCTTAGACTGGAATTGGGTCACATGCCTATTTCGCCACACATTTCTGGAGCTAGACAGGGTCATAAGCTAAACATCTCAGGCTTGAGACCCTGAACAAATCACTGGCAAGGTATGGCACTACCATTAAACCAATGGGCACCTCTCTTAGAGTTGGAGGTGGCATTGGTTTCCTGGGAGATCTTTCGTCTGTATTGGGGAGAGGTGAACATCAGAACCAAATCAGGTTTCTGAGAAAAAGGAAAAATTAAGAACTAGATAGACAATTGACAATAGTACCTCATCTGTAAAAGGGGCATAATAATAGTGCCCACCTTGGAAATTGCTGGGAGGATTAAATGAGTTAATTCATAGGAAGCACATAGCTCAATAAATGTGGCGGTGGTTGTTTCTGTTGTTATGACTACACTGTTTGCTTCACTTCTTATCTTCTTCGTTAAAACCGCTTGTTCCATTTTTCTGTCCCTCCACCTGCTTTATTCCTGGTATTTGTGTCTTTGAGTTTCAGCCCACCCTCTTTTAATCAACTCATCTATTTGGTTCTTGACACTAGATTTGCTGCTTGCATTGACTTGAGAAACAAGTGCACTGACGTCATCCTTTAAAGAGGAAGGCTTAAATTTCATCAAAGTCAGCAAACACATGATTCTAGGAACAATGAGGAATACATAACTGAGTAAGACTAAGCCACTGACTTTGCAAAGTTCACTATACTGATGTCCAGCAGTGTGACTAGTATATGATTTGATATCCAATAAACTTGCATTACTGTCATTAGATAATAATTTAATCCAATTAAATTATTATCTAATGAGAGTAATGCATGTACAAATAATCAATGTAAAGCAAATTGTGATAAGTACAACAGTAAAGATATGAAGAGGAAGTGTTTTAGCAGTTGGTAAAAGTTGATGTAGAAATACTAATTCAAATTGGTGTGTGATTTGGAAAGGTTTCTTGGAGGAGCTGAAATTTGAGCCAGAGGGTGAAAATTCTAGCACAACTTTAGGCCAATAAATGTATATGCTCAATTTCCAACCACCAGATGTATTCTTGTACTCCATCTGTCCATTCTACACATGAAATAATTTTAGACAGTTAAACTTTATTCATTGCTTATCTTGGAAGCCTTTCTGATTTTAGTTGGATAAAAAATGATGTTCAGGGAAGTTTTCACTAAATATCACATATTCTACCTATTAAGTAATACATTCTGAAACAAAATACCAGATGAAAGGCATTTGAAAAGCAGGATTCAAAATTTCTTTCCACTGCATGTATGTATAATTTCTTGATGAGGCAAGGCAATGTTTTATATAGTTTCCTGCAGTCTTCAGAATTTGCTTTTTCAAGCCACATAACCCTGCTATTTATTATTTCATGTTTAGTTTGCCTACAGTAATGAAAAAGATTTAAAGATAACAAGATGAATACTTGGGGGTTACAGAAAACCTGGCTTCATTTTTAAGCCAGAAATAACTTGTAGCACAAGTTAGAAACTCAATATAACAGAATGTATATGGAGAAAATCAGGAAAGCTCTGTGGTTTTAACTAAGTGACCATTGCTATGAAAACAACATTGCCACCAACTGGTATAATTTTTTATCATTCATTATCACGCCTAGCAGAAGGCATATTGTGCAAATATAGGAAGCATAGGAAGAGGTCCAATTGGCAATTGTTGTATCTTAACATATTATGCATGTCAGTTAAGAATCAAAATGGATTTCAATTCTCCAGACATTCAATCTTTGTAGTATATTTTAACAACAAAAGACAGAGCCTCTAGTTCCAAGCATACCAAGTATGTTTTCATAATTTTTGTCTCAATGTGTAGTTCTCAAGTTTTTAAAGAAAGTAGGTGGTAAAAAAAAACAAACCCTAGCATAGACTAAGATCCATAATGTTTTGACAACATTTATCATAAATATAATTCTTATCACATGAGATATTTAAAATATTATTCTCATTCTATCATAGACATGAAAACATTTTTAAGTATAAATTAAGAAATATGGTTAAATTCAGGAGATTTATCCAGGGAACATAATCATTTTATTGAGATATCAAATTTGATATTTTGCCTTTGAAATCCAACCCCAACACCAAGTTCATGAGTGAAAAAGCCAAGTTGATGTGGACTATACACAACTACATTTAACAATACAAGTCTCTATTTTTTTATTATATAAAATAAGGTAAACATGGTCTGTAAGCTAAGTATCTGGGAGGACTCCTTTGTTAGAAGCTCGTAGAGAACATAAAGCTACAATGCTTTTGAATTTTTTAATAGTTGCCATGGTAATCACTCCTCAAAATATATACAGGAACATTGAGATTTATTGTTATAGAAAAGAAGGTGCAGAAGGCTATCACAAATATCAGCCTGAGCCTTCTATTCTCTGATATGTCTGCAGAAGTATGTGCACACTCTCCTCCTCCTCCCCTTCCACCTGAAACACACAAATCCACGTGAAGTACGTGTACACACAAACACAACACCTCTGGATTTGAGTTCACAATGACCTGAAGATTGCTGGTGAAGAAGAATTCTTATCCATTAACAAAGAAGGCAGCTTGGGAGAACTTGAGTTTAGAATGTTAAATATATTATTCCATCCAAATAGTCTTCAACATAAAAACAAATTAAAAATTAAATGAATTAAGAATAAGATCCCTCAAGCAGTTAGATTTTGTTTCCAGAGTCCAAACTGTCCTTTCCATCCTCATGAACAATCAGGGGCCAGAGAGATCTGGAGCTAGGGCATAGCATCTCTGGGTTCTTGGATGGGACATGGGACATAATGTTATTAATATAACAGTTTGTAGCTTGTAGAGTGAAAGGTGATTCTTTAAATAGTCACTGAACACATATACATGCTTGATATTATTTTAGGTTCTTACATTATCAGTTAATAAAATAGAAATTAAATATCTTATCCTTGAAGATTACAGTCTAAAGAGTCAGGTAATAAACAATAAACATAATGAGTACGTGGTGTGGTAAATTAGAAGGTGATAAAATGCTTTGGAAAAAAAGAAAAGGGAATTAAGAGTGCAGATTAACCACATTTCTACATTCTGTAAACTTTTGATGTTCTGACGTTGGCATAACATGCAACCCAGTGGTAAGCCTGAGTCACCTTGCCTCAGCCTCCTAACTCCCTCATTGCCTCTCACCCCTCCTCGGAAGGAGTCCTCCTCCCTCCTAAAGGTGTGCTTTTCAAATACAAACCAACCAATCCAGAGTCCATGCCCCCAACCCTTATTGGGTCTCACACTCTGGGCTATTATACAGCTATCCTAATCACCCCAGGGCCAGGCACCAGATAACTAGGGATAGCTCCTATGTCCCAGAGCCTGCTTAAATTATTCAAACTGCCAGTCTTCAGCCTGCTTGCCTGGGCTTGTCCATTCTTTCCTGCAGAAACCACAATAAAGACTCTTGTCCTCTGTTCCCTTCTCTCCCTCTCCCTGTGACTGACCCTAGCACTTCCCTGGGTGGCCCCTATGGTGTGGCACGCTCTTGGGAACTGTAAGTAACAAACTGTGTTTTCAATAGCACGTGGCAATAATTTTTTGGCCTGTTGGCCTTACTGTAACTCAAATTTTCACTACCTTTTAATGCAATAGATATGGAGTATATTAATATACGTTACACTATATTTAAACCCCGTATTTCTAAAAATAAATATGAAGTAACGAGCTGAGAAATCAGGATAGGACTCCCTGAGAAGGTGACATTGCCTCAAAGACTCCAGAGAAAAGTAGTGATTCCCAAGGACAATTGGGGAATGATATCCAGGCAGCGGGTCAACCTGTTCGAAGATGCCTGGTGGTTTGTGTCTGGTGAGTCTGGAAAATAGCGAGGAGGCCAATGTGACCATGGCTGAGGAAGTAGAATAGCTGAACGTAAGGTAGCGGGGAGGGAGACAAAGGGGGCCATACCAGGGGAACCTTGTAGCTTCTTGGAAAGACTTTGACTTTGACTTCTCATGAGAGAAAGAAAGAGTTCCTGAAATAAAATTTCAAGGAAGTTCCAAGTGAGAGAAGGAAAATCATTTCAAGGAACTGGCAAAAAGGAAAATTCAATGGAGAAAGGAAGTGTTCTGTAGTTTTTGGGATAAGCCATCTTCCTATCAGTACTTGGATTGGAAGATGCTTTATTCAGTCAAACCCAAGGAGGCAGAACATAAAATTCCTCCTAACAGTATGAAGAGAAGAGACATGAGAATAAGCCAAGCTTGAAGTCAAACAACATGGCAGCCTCAGGAAAGGGAAAGTGGACAGCAGAGAGAGGGTCCTGAGCAATTCTGGGAATAGACTATTGGGAAAACAAGGGAATTTTTTTCCCCCTCTCAAGAGTATAAACATGGTGGGAATACTCAAAGGGGCAGCTGGAAAAAGATATGAACCTAAGAAGCTGGAACAAAAGGTAGACACAATGGTGTTAGAGAAGAGGAGACAAATATAGAAATTATTTTTATAATATGAGGACGTGTTGAATCATGAAGAAAGATTTGTTGAAGAGGACACTAATTCGTAGCAGGAAACTCAAGAGAATGTTGCTACCTCACCAAATGAGCATAAATGCATCAGAGAAGGAGAAAAGTAATAGGACATGTTAAGTCTGCATAAATGGTGATGTTTTGTAACTCAAGAAAAGACAGGGATTCCTGGGGAAGAAAGTGGAGGAGGAAGAGGAGGAAGTTCAGAGTGGCAAACACTGCACAAAAGTCAAAAGACCAAAAACAGAAAATAGGACATTGGGTGGTCAATTAGAAAACTGATGGAGACCTTGACCAAAGCATTAGCAGGAAGAAGTAGTGACTGGGCAAAATCCAGGCCAAAGAAACACAGAGGTCTAGTACAAATGCATACTCTGAAAAAATATGTATTTTTTTTTCCTCCCCTTCTTTTTCCAGGTTTCTAAGCATTCCTCTGTGGAATGTTCCCTACCTTAGATAAGATTAGATAATAGTGCTCGCTTCGCCTAGCTATTTGACAGATTTTTGCACTTGAATAAGAATTTCAGGAAAATTAAAAAAAAAAAAGAATCTATAAGCCAAAATAATTAGTTGTATTTGTATCATTTAAATCTTGATTCTTATTTTTAGTCAGACCTCCTTTATTCATTTTAGATATATTTCTTTGTGCCTTCTTTTCATATTTCTAGATCGATTGTTGTCAGGATTTTATTCTTTTATTAATTGCTTCAAAGAAAGAACTTTTGTCCTATTTCTTACTGTTGTATATTATTCTTATTTTATTAACCTCTCCTATTTACACTAATTTCTTCCATTTTCTTTGACTTTATTCTGTCTTTTTCTAACTTGTTTAGTTGAACACTTAGCTTATTAATTTTTAGGATGTTTTTCTTTTCTTTTAATGCTAAGTATTTCACTTACATAATTCTCAAAATATCCACAAGTTAGAGGTGTAATATTTTCTTTATTGTTTAGTTCTAAAGAGTATCAAATATCGAAAAGAACTTTTCTGTTAATTATATAAAGACTTTTTAAAACATCCTAAATGAATGGGATTATAGTATATTATTGTAACTCATTTCTAAATCAATTGCTTTATAGTCAATGGAAACTTGTCTCAATGTTTCCAAGTCTCTGAAATTTATTGAGATTTGCTTTGTAGTCTAGTGCATGGTTAATTATTATAAAAAAATCTGTGTGAAGAATATGTATTCTCTGATTCCTTAATATAGGACCCTATGTCTATCCCTCAAGTAAGACTCGTTAACTATGTTGATTGAATCATCTGTATTCATCCATTACAGAGAGAGATATGTTGAAAACCACTCACCCTAATGAGGAATTGTGCAATTCCCCCTTGTAATATTGTCAATTTTTGCTTTACATGTCTCAGAGTCAGCATATCATCTACCCACTCAATATTTGAATTGTGCATGTAAAAAAATTTATATTCATTAAACTTATGTTATAATAACTTTGTGCTTAGAGTCATTTCCAAAGATATAGGACAAGAGGGTTTATATTCCACAAAACAGGAAACCCTGGCTGCCCTTCGTCTAGGTTGGTTGTTATTAAACTTCTCTCCTTTCCATCATGGAAGAGGCAGGGACAACAGCTCAAGATGAGAGTTGGCATTTTTGCTCCACCCCTGAAACACAAATTCTTTCTTCAGTACTGCGGCTACAGTGGGTACTCCTGGTGGGTGAAAGATCTCTGTTTACTCCCTTAAGGAAAATGATTGTGAGGCTGGTGTTGCAGCTGAGAGCACACAGGCACGACATACACATGAGATGCCCCCAGATTAAAGTCTCAGCCATACTTTGACTCATTGGGTGATATTGGGCTCTTCAATATCATAGCTTTACTCTGCCCAACTCTAAATTGGGGGTGCAGGGGATGGGATATCGTAATTGTTGAAGATAATCTGCAGAAAGTTTCCATCAGAGTTCCTGGAATAACACGGGCACGAATAGACCTCAGTCACTATGTGTATTTGTTTCTCTCTCTCTCATTAGTTTTAGTACACAGGCCAAAGTTGATGGCAGTGAGGAAGAGAGACAAACTCCTGGATCTGTTCATGAGATGTGAGAAATCAACATCATCTTTCAGTGGAGTCCTTTGTTCTGGGCCACAGTTCCTTACCCAAGATCACTCTTAAGTGAAACCATCTTATAACTTAAACCATCTTATAAATTTCCACCATGGGGAGAACATGCACCATTCCCACCCATCTTGTTGTTTATACACTGAGCCACCCATTTGTTCAGACAAACAGGAAAACAGCATGAAAAATGCCACTATTTGCCATGAATCTTCCTAGAAAGTAGCTCAGTCACAGACTTTCATACTTGATTTCTGTATTTGAAATGTAACATGCATACATCAATGGAATACAGGACTGTATTTGGCTGCTTGAGCTGTCATAATAAAATACCATAGACTAGTGGCTTGAACAGCAGAAACTTATTTTCTCACTCTTCTGGAGGCTGGAGGTCTGAACTCAGAGACCCAGCATGGTCAGATTCTAGAGGGACTCTCTTCCTCTATTGTAGATGGCACCTTCTCTCGGTGTCCTCACAGAGAACGGAGTATAAACTCCCTGGTGTCTCTTCTTATAAGAGCACTAATCCTATCAAGAGGGCCCCACCCTCATGACCTCATCAAAATTTAATTATCTCCCAAAGTCCCCATGTCCAGATACTATCACATTTGGAGATTAGGGCTTCAGTTTATAAATTTTGGAGGGACACAACTCAGTCCATAGCAGAGACCAAGAAGTTATTCTGTGTGGCCTTTGACTACAAGAATTTCTAAAGTCATATTTGCTGTGCATGTTACAGCCCTGCCAAAAAAAAATCTCAATTTAACCTACTCTTTAAAATCCTTTGAGCAAACAGTATATACCAGCTGAAAAGGCAGTTTTATTTAAAAATTAGATTCACTGAAAACAGGAGATTCTGTGACATGAGGGCAAGTATCCAATGTTCAGTGTAATACATTTATAGAATTAAGAAAATATTTTCATTAAAGAAATGATATTTTTCCTACCAGAAAACAGTGGAGAAAGACATTTGCAGTCCCAACTTCTTTATCTACATTTGGTTTTAAGTGAACACTTATAAAAAGTGGCAATTTGTAAAGGCAATATCACTTCAGGTCTATAGTGTTATTTACTGGTATCTCTCTGACCCTGCTGAAACTTACACTCCAACTCATGAGAAAGTCTACGCTGTCTAACGCTGGGCAGTCAGAGCGTGGGGACGAGCACAGAGGGGAAAGAGAAAATTCACTGCAGATACCTTGTCTGTCTCCAAATTCCTGTAAGGATGTGTCCATCACCTCTTCTCAGGCTTTCGCTCTAATAGTGAAGTTATCTGTGAGTGGCTGACAAATTCATGTCCCAGTAGGGAGAGGAAAGGACTGTTGGAAACAGCTTATATTTGACCAAGGAGGAAGAATTGTTTGGTGAAGAGAATGTGACAGGAACCCGGGAAGAATGTTCCTCTTGTATATACACTGCTCTCATTTCTATGACAATCGATTTTAAACAATCTGTCTCAACACCCCCAAAAGCACATGGGTATTTGTCAAGTTATATTTCCTGATTTCAGCTTCAGGTAATTTGGTCTCCAACTAGGTTCATTTCACTTTTCAATGTGTTGGAGAGACTTATTTTATACTAGAGAATCTCATGCATTGACTTTCACGAAATAGGTACTCAGTACATTTGTTTTGTTAAGTAGATAATGAAAATTTGGAACTTGGAAGAACCATGTGAATATGAAAATGTGAACCCTTCCTGTTTTCTCCTCTGAGGCAAGTGCAGTAAGAGTTTCTGCCTAACTTTATCATTTCCTTCTGATTTTGATTAATACCTGAGGCAAAACATTATCAGCAAACATCTATTGAGTAATTACTCCATGTAAGAAAGAGAAGAGAGCTAATACTTCTAGCTAATAAGTGCTAGGCAATATATTTGATGCTTTTTGTACTTTGCCTCATTTAATCTTCAAAATAAGTCTACAGAATAGGAATTTATATTTTTCATGCTACAGAAGAGAAAGCTAAGATTGATGGAGATTAAGCAGAGCTAGGATTTGGAACTAAGACTTTCTGACCTCAAAGCACTGATTCCAATATTAAAAGGCTCTAAGCTAAGTATCTTGAAAGGATATAAAAGCAGTACTCATTCTTAACCCCACAGAAGCTGTGTAGCCTAATTAGGGAGAATCACAGGCTTATCCAAATTTAGAACTCAAGGGTCTTAGAGAGTATCTAATCTAAGAGGTTTATTAACCACATGAGGAAACCAAAGTACAGATTTGTACAGTGACTTGCCAGAGGCCACATAGCTAATGTTAGGTGGCCTTTCTAGAAATACGGCCTCCTGACTGATAGGTCAGCAAGGTGACATGCATTCTTTAGTCCACCCATGGCTTGTGCCGTACATTAAAAGTATGCTGAGAAACAAAGATGGTGACACATGTCCCCTCTCTGTTCACACTTTACTCAGGAAGAAAAAAATATAACAGTTATTCACAAGGCAGTGCTAGACCAGAGGAAGGGAAAAGGGTACTATATTTGTGAGAGCAGTTTTTGTATTCTTGGCTGCTAGTGAGCTTAACTCAGCTTGATCTATTTAGGCCAAAAGGACTGGTGAAATTCAGGGAGTAGTTAAATAACCAATGTACTACAGAAATGCATGTGGACTTCAGAAATAGAACTAGGGACAAAAACAGAGCCAAGACTCTCTAACTTTTCTGTCTACACCTTTGAGTCTTTTAGCTTCACCTCACTTCAGACTGGCTTCCTCCCCATACCAGGAAATGTGGATGCACACAGGTTTCAGCAGGAGTCTGGCCCCTTCATCTCACTGCTTCTCATCCCTCTGCAAACTCTTCATTCCAGTCATAGGGACATAATTCGGGGTCCCAATGTACCGCACTTTTCCACTGACCTGAAGACCTTTGTACTTGGCGTTTCCTCTACCTCAACTGTTCTACGTCTTGGCCTTGGATAATTCTCCTCTATCCCCAGATATCAGCTTAGAAGTCACTTATTTCCCAGATCCCACAAATCCAGGTTAAATTCCCCTCCTTTGATTCCTAGAGCACTATATACCTCACCTTTGCAGCATGATATCACACTATAGGGACCTTCTTTTTTTAATCTGTTTCCTCTACTAGACTGTAAACTTCTTCAGGGTAGAGACTGTTTCTCTGTTTCAGAGTTATAATCCCAATTTGTAACACAGTACCTGGCATATAGTATCAATAAATATTTGATGAATCAGTAAATAAAATAAATAGGAGATAAATGAAGCAAACCTTCTGTAAATCTCCTAATGAGCCACATTCTTTCCGGTATTTTCGTGCTCAATTACATCATCTTGGAATGCACATTCTCCTTTGATGTTTTTGGCCAACCCTTCCCAGAGCAGGAGTCATCTCCTCTAGGAAGACTTCTCCTTAGAGTTGTTTCTATTGCTATACTTCATTCTTCAGACTTTCAGAATTGATGGATTTTCTCTTCTCCTCCACCAGCTTATGAACCTTTCCAGAAGAGACAATGACCTATTTGTCTTTGCAAACCAGCATCTAGCATTTAGCAAACTGTCCTCTAATACATTGTGAGTAAATGTTAGATGAATGATTATAGCAAGCTACTTAAATTTCTATCCTTAATCATTATATTGATTGTTAGAAAATTGTCTTTTAACACAGTTTTTTAAATCCCTTTTTGAACACTGACCACATTCCTGATGTACACTGCTATTCTTGTCTCAAAATCAAGGCTCCAAAGTCTGCCTTTTGGGACCTCTTGAGGGACTTGAGAAAATCAATTCCCTGCAAGAAATTGTCTTAAGCTTAAAGGTCAACCCACTCAAATATAAACTCACAGGTTTCTTTAAAATCATTGAAACAAGCCCTTTCTTTTAGAGTATGCTTCTCAAGACAAATTTCCTCTTCCAAAGTTGGAGAAGCCACATCAATGTTTTAATTCTGATTTCTGACACTCCCTGAAATAATTTATATCCTTTCATGTTATGGTTTATGAATTTGTTAAAAGAGAAAGACTTCGTGATCTTTCTAACTGTAGTATACCCTGGCTTGTTTTTTAAATTACAGAATGGTTTAAAACTTCTGATTCTTTAATCTGGTTTACTACAAAGTCTGAATGAATAAACCAGTCAATCAACAAATTTAAATATCTTCAATTTTGATAATCATGACCACTCATCTGTGGGAGTTTGGCCTATGTTAAACAGGACACGAAACATGGTGCCAACTACTATTTCCCACAGAAACCCAATCATGTTCATGATCCTATATTTTTTAAAATATTTGTTCTATGAAGATTACATGGTCCTAAGATGCTGCCAAGATTAGCTTTTGGGCATTAGGAAAAAATTATTGCAACTTCTACATATACTTTCCAATTTGAAAAGTCACTGGTCACAACAATAGGAAAAAGAGAAAACAAGAAGTTTCACACCAACATTTAAATGTTATGGCACAGAAGTAACATATGTCACCTTTGACCAATACCTTAATAATAAGTCAGAAAAAGTCATATAACTCTACCTAACCTCAATGGAACAAATAAATCTTTCAAATACCTAAAGTAGAGAGAAACCAGATATCAGGAAATAATAGTGAGGTTTGCAAGCTAACCCTCTCGAAGTGGACAAATAACTTGAAGCCATTTCCTTCAAAGACATCATTGATTGAAGGTAACGTTGAAAATGCAAGCACAAAATTCAAACACAAATAAGAAAAAATCAGCTGTTATTCTTCCTATTTCTATTACAAGTTATTTATTAGTAAAATAAACAATGAGTTCATGAAATCTGACAGAGTCAGATATCCAATTACTCACATTAAGAAGGTTTTGATATCTGTGGTCATTAACAATGACCCTTACCCTCTCTGTACATTACACCTAGGTATATTCAGCAATGGTAGTAGTATAGTAGTGCATTTACATGATTTATAAATTAATACCTATACCTAGGTAAATAAATAACTAAATTACAAGCCTATATAAATAGCTCTCTCTTTCCCACCCTGACCCTCCCCTTTGTATATATCTTTGTATATATAAATAATGTAGGTGATATAAAATAAATATGTGTATGAATAAACATTCTACAAATCTAAAACTTGGACCTGTTAAGAAAGCTATTCCTGAGAAACTATTTTATGTGAAATCCTTAGAAATGTGCTGGGTTACTGTAGACCAGTCATTTGCACATAATGATTAGACAGCAATTTATCCGTAACATCCAGAACATATAGAGAGGGGTAAACAGAGATGAGGGGGAATAGAATGCCTTGAAAATGACAGATGCAAACTTTTCACACCTAGTTGAACCTACCTGTGTTTAGGTATTTTTATCAGCCACTATATGTCTTTGTAGGGAAATCTGAGAGATTTGGAAAGTCTACACCTCCCTCTAGGAGTATGCAAATCAGCATCCTTTGTCATTTAAGAAACAAATTTTATTCTTGGATTTTATCCACATATTTTCATCAATTATATATTATTCTCAAGTTGTAAAAATGACACAGTTGAAATACCAAAGTCCAATACAAGCAGTGGATATTTCTGATTTTTGGTGACTTTGCCAACAGTTTTTTTGTTGAAAATGGATCTAGTCAGATTGCCTATATTATTCTGCATTAGAATATTGAAAAAAAATAAAAGTAGCTATCTCAGGAAGTAAGCAGAAGCTTATTGACCAAAAGGAAGAGGGTAATGGTGGTGATAAGAAAGAGAAGTTTAACATGTTATAATAGCCCCAACATTGAACATTTAAATTCACTAAGATATTCACATCAAGCAGGTTTGAATTTTATAATTTAGAGACAAGATAGAAAGAACAAAGGAAGGAGGAAGGAAGGAAGAAAGGGAGGGAGAGAAGGAAGGAGGGAAGCAGGAAGGATAGAAGGTATAATGAAATCTAGTAAATTTTGGCAGAGATTTCTTCTAAGTGTTATTCCCTCCCAAGCTTTCAGTATTGATAACATAGGGCTCAAATCCACGGTAATAAGAAAATAACAATATGTAACAAAATATTACCTAACTTGTTTCTTCTCAGTTTTATTTTCTTCAGTATAAATGCTCAAAAATTTGCTCATGCAACTGAAAACGTTAAATTTTAACAAATTCTTAACAATACATTCTTTTCCACCTTCTTGGTTTCCTTTTAACTAGATCCATGAGGGCAAAACAAGACCAGGTTGACTAGTCACTTGGATTATTACTGACTGGAGTCACTGTGAGTTTCTAAAGTTGAAACTAAGATTATGAGCAAACTATTTTCTTCATGGAACCAACAGTTTGTCAAATAAGGCAAGTAACTACATTTCCATCACTTCAAGAATTGGGTGATGAATATGGGTGATATTAATTATAAACACCAAAACTATTGTTTTGTAAATGTTTTAAATTATATTTAGTATTAGTTGAAGATCCTTTTCTTCCTTTGCACAAATCTAGACAAGAAGCTGCTTAATAAATGAAGGAAAAATTACATAATCAAAGTTGTCAGGACAAAAAAATCAGCAAAAAATAGAAGTTTGTCTTTCCTGTAGTGTTAGTTTCATGGGTTATTATTTTTAATTTTAGAAGTTTAAGTTTTATGAAGCATGTGATTTTTTTTGTGAAGCTCCCCCAAAATAGAATAATACTTTTTCTGTTTTAGTTTTGCCAGACTGCTAAAATAAATAAATAAATAATCAAGGGAAACTCATTAACTCAGCAAACAGAAACATTGTTATATGTACTTAGTATCTTTGGGGATGGTGGGAATATGTTTTTCTCAGAGTAGAAAGAAACATTTGACGAGATAATCTATTTTCTTTCTTATTGGAAAATCAATCTTTCAGAGAGGAACAGGTTTCGTTTACTTGCTTTGTTTTTTTGAATAAACCAGTATAGTGCATTTTTGTGTTCGTATGCATATTTGGATAGCCTTTTTTAACTTGGGATTTTTTGTACACCTAAAGAAGCTGCTACAAATGATAATTAAGAGATGGAAGCTGTAAGTCAAATAACTCAGGAAGAATTTGTTTTCCTCTATCGGTCATAAGGATGATTTCTATTCACATCACAAAAAAAGTGTTATGTATTTATCATTTCCAAGCTAATGCCTAAGCAAGGCAGCAATCTGTGCAGGTCAGAAGCTCTTGGAGGCAGAAGGGACACTAGAGATCAGCAAATAAAACCCCTTCCACCAACACATCTCCACACATGGTACATGCACCATTTGGTTTGAAATCATCTAATGTGCAAACTAAAAAGGTGCTCCCCACATCAGACCTGTTGAATCACAGTCTACACCACCAGCATGCTCCCTAACATTTGAGAACAAATCTAATTATGTTTCACATTTCAGCTCTTCAATTATTGAAGATGGATATTGTGTTGCTGCTAAAATTTTCTTCCTAAATATCCAGCATCCACGTGTAGTTAAATATCTGATGGAAAATGTGCAGATGACCAATATGCCTCAAATCAGATTGAAAATGGAAGAAAGAGATTAGCATCAGGACAGTTATTCTCCAGAATTTATGAGTCTTTGTTTCCAGGAAACTAAAACTAAAGGCATTACATTAAATGATACCTGCAAAACATTTAGCATGGTGCCTGGAACACAATATGCACTCGATAAATCTTTGATAGTGGTAGAGCAGTGGTGGAAACAGCAGCAGAGGTGCTTGATAGTGGCCATGGAGGTGACAGCAGTAATAATATTCAGCAGAGCACTCCCTCCTTCCCTTCCTTCCTTCTGTCCTCGCTTCCTTCCTTTCTTTAAAAATCCTTACATAGTTTTTAAATTTATTTTTAAGACTATTTTTACATCATATATGTATTTAGGAACAAATCAAACAACAACAATGAAACAACACAAAATAGCTTTAATAAAAAAAGCAAAACTCCTTTGCACAACCCACCAAACGGCATCAAGTTTGCCACATAACGGCATTAATTCTTAGTATTTGCTTGTCCACTGTTCTGATAATTTTCTTCCTGACATTAAGTAACACGTTCATAATTCTATTTCTTGATTTCTCATTCAGAGACAACAAATACTGACTCCACAATGTGATGAATTAATGCATTAAATTTCTGCTTTCTCCTTCTCATCTTTCCAAAGTTTACCATTTAAAATGTTTTTCCAGCTCCTTCAATGATCATCTTTGTAACATTAAAAAATAGACCTATGCCTCTATTTATGGTCCACTCACTTTGACAGTATCTCTCAGTTTTCCCCAACCTGAAATGAGGATTTTTGACAACACTCTCTTACTTAAAACAAAGAACTCGCTAGCTGGTCTGCTTCCATTTTTTCTTGTTCTCAGTTGCACATTCACTTACACAGCTACGTTTTGTTCGGCAGTTGCAGTCAAGTATTCTGAGTGTTGTCCATAAAATGGGCGTAAGAGGTGAAAAGCAATAAACAGCATTTGGTTATTAGTTTGTTAAGATTGTGTTTGCTTTTCTAAAGATCCTCTATTGGATCCTGGGACCTACTGAGGGAGATAGTCTGTATTATTTAATTAGTTACCACAGGCATATATGACTTGGATAAATATTTGAAACAAATTATGAAAAATCAAGAGGTAGGAAAGGGAGGGAAGACAGAAGCAAGGAAGGGAAGCAAGAAGAGAATCTGTGAATATGATGACTAAAACCACGACCTCCCCGCCACCGCTGCTGTTTCCAGCCCCATAGCTCCCGCACGCATCACAGAAAATGGTTTGTTTTCTCGCATTTCATCAATTGTTGAAAATCAGTACACACGTTTGCCTTAATTATATCCTCACTTTTTCCCCATCAGTCTCTCAATCTCACTATCTGTGCTTACTCAACATTTTCTTCCAGCAAACTGTCTATCTTTATTCTTCAGTGCTCACTGTTTGCTCTCCAGGCCTACTGTAGAGACCCCAGCAACTCTCTGCCAGTGTAGGTCCACTATTTCCTGCATGTCTTCGTCTTTGTTTACTTTCTGTGTGTAATACAGATGCTCCTTGACCTACGCTGGGGTTACATCCCATAAATCCATCATAAGTTGAAAATAACATAAGTTGAAAATCCATTTAACACATCTAACCTACTACCAAACATCATAGCTCAGCCTAGCCTATCTAAGCCTGCAGCTGGGCAAAATCATCTAACACAAATCCTGTGTTATAATAAAGTGCTGAATATCTCATGTAATTTCCTGAATACTGTCCTGAAAGTGAAAAACAGCACAGTTGCATGGACACTCACCATTAATGTACACAGCAGAAAGCACCCTGGGCATGAAAAATGTCTGAAGCATTGAACTAACGTTGATTCCTGGGTGATGGGGGATGTGATGGCAACAGGGTCATCGGCTTCTCTCTCTTCTGATGCAGCTTGAGAAAAGCCGACAGGAGGACCTGGGGCCTCGGCACGTGTTCACGGTTCGGCAGGTATAGTGTTCTTCAGGAAGATATCAAGTATCTTCAGATGGTGAACAGAAATTTGTAATTCGTCAATCATTTCTAGTTTTTATTACTTTCAGATTTTCTTCCTTAGAGAATACTATATTAATATAATAAGTTCTTCATTCTGGGTTTATTATTAATATCTTTCTTTCTGGTCCCTGAAATTATCTCTATTTCCTCCAGGATCAGTTTTTCTGTTTGCAGTGGACTCTCTCTATCATGTTTCTAGTTCCCTTTATACACCCAGGGATCTTTGGTTGTCTCTATATACTTAAAGGACTTGCTAGCTCATGTGGGTTTCCTCTGCTTTGTATGAGGAGGGCTGATCCGACCAGGCCCCTGAGTGGGAATTCTGAGGAGGAGGTCTGTGTGGAACGGAGGAAGGCAGGTCTAATGACAAGTCTCGCATTAGGGAGGGGCGGGGGGCGCGCAGAGACTGTCTCTCAGGCTGTGGGCCCTAGAATGCCGGCATGAGAGGACTGTATTCTGAAGTACTAAAATTGGCACTAGAACAGTTAGTGTCTCCCAAATATTTGCTTCAGTTTTGTTAGATAAAAGTCCCCAGGTCTTCTTCCTTAAGGTAGTCTTTGCTGACCACCTGTGCTCTCTGTTCAGAGGCACTAGAGGGGATGTCATTGCCACCAACTTGAGCAATTGTCTCATTAATGGACGCTCGGTTTATCTTGCCAATTTCAGCCTAGTTGTTCTGTTGGTGAGCCCTAAGAATTAGCCAAGAGCTCCATCAGGCAGATTGGTCCCCTTCTTCTGAAGCCCCTGATATGGGTCTTATGCTGTAGCTACTCACTTTGTCCTGTCCTCTTTCTGTCTCCTCAAAACTTGTGGAAACTCTTTGTTTGTTACAGCAAGTGCTACAGTGGGAGGTTCCGAGGACAAACCAAGTGGCACATGAGAGTTGGAGAATCTAGGTTTATTCGCCGATGGGCTCAGAGGGGTATCATCACCAAATTCTGAGCCCCGTTTACCGGGTTTTCCCCACTTTTATTAGGTTAGGGTGGTCCGAGGGGTGGGGTCTCAGGTGGCTGAGCCAGGTAACAGGTTAGTATTAAGTTAATGAGGGTCTTCTGAGGGGTGGGGTCTCAGGTGGCTGATGTGCCAGGTAGTAGATGGGGGTCTTCCTTGTCATGTTCACTAGTTATACCCATGGCCACATACTTTTCCTTGAAATTATGGGGAAGGGCTCAAAAGGAATGAGAACCTCATTTCAGAACACTTCATGTAACTCTCTTCCTGGGATATTAGAAGATGCTTTCAGAGTTTGATCCAGCCCTAAGAAATATTGACATTCTGCCATATCATGTTATTCAATAAATCCCTTCCTTGGATTGTTTTTTCCCTTTCTAACATCCTGAAAATAAAAATCTTTCTTTGGACAACAACTTTTCCTCTAATATTTGTATTCTTGTCACTGTAAACAGTTGCTGTGACCAGATTTTAAATGAAGGAAAAGATTCTGTTTTTATATCAACAAAACTTTTCTAATATGCACAAATGAGTTCCTGGACCACTGGAAAAATAACCTCTCAATTTTTTCCAAACTCAAAATGAGCTACAAATTAAGTATACAAGTGATATTTCGCTTGTAGCCACCCTGTTTTCATTTTTTACAAAGACATCTACCTGTATAAAAAGACTTTTAAAGTAGTTGCTGCTATAGCAACTGAATATTTTTTTTCAGTGCAGGATGCCTAAGGGTACAAACTGCAAAACTGACAATCCTCTTGGTAGATTATAACTATATCAAAAATGAAAGACACAATTGGTTTTTCTTAAAGAATGTTTCTCCTCAATGTCTCAGAAGCCAGAACTTTGGAGTCAACTTTGAATCCTGCCTCATGCTCTGAATGAAGCAAACATTGTCTCAAATGCAATTGTACTTTTCAGCTTTGATACTGATTTTAAAGTTGCATAATCAAATTCTCATTTCATTTCATCTCCTTTCAAAGCTGACTTTATGAATCACAGTCAACAGTTTTTCCTATGAATGGTGTAACTGAAGAAGTAATGGAGGAAAGCCAGAAATTGGACCATTGTTAAGATAAGAATAATGATGGCAGCTATTATTCTCTGAGTGGCCATTAAATGTCAAGCACAATGCTAAGCTCTTTGCATACATTACCTCATTATATTCTTATGAAAATCTTATCAGTTGGATGAGGAAGGAAGGGAGGAAGGATGAACTCATTTACCCTAACTTCCCATATTACCAGGTGAAAACCTCCATGATAGTGTGAGATATTTCATTCCAAGATATTACAGCTAAGAGAATGATATCTACGAAGCCCACAGGTCAGAGAGAGCTTGGAGAAGATTTTCTTCTCAATGGCAAAGGGTAGAAACTGATAAACTGATTTTCCCAACTTTAAACATTCATCTAATGGGGACTCTATCCAATTCCGACATGTACATTTCATTTGTGTGTATGTGATACATACATATACATACACACACATATATACTCCTGAATGAGATTTATAATTCATAATTTAAAATGTTATAAAGATAACAAAAAGATTTCTTGAGAATGTCTAAAGCCAAGCTCCGGACTAAAAGCCGTACAGAGTTTGCTTTATATAATATGTACAAGGACTTACAAACGACAGCAAGGGGTTGTTATTAGTTTCCAGTTCCTTCACATATGGAAAGTGGAGACGATCCTTAACTGAATGGGGATGGGTTGGGGGCGGCTAAGAGAAGGGTCCTTCCATTTTCCATAAAGACCAAGTCCTCTTATGAGGGTCCCACATTGTCTTTGCCTTGGTTAGGTGATGTACATCTGCATAAAGGTTAAGTCTTAATTCATGTCAGGTATTTGCTCAAAATATTTTCTAATTGATTTCTACCAAAGTTATACCTCCCCACCAAATTTGGTGGCATCTGATTATTCATTTAGTTAGTATTTATTGTGCCTACTCATTTATAAATTGAATATTTATTGAACATCTATCATACATTAAATAGTGTACTATGAAATTAGAGTGATAAAGGGAGACACGTCTTATACTTCATGACTGAGATATTTAAATAATTAGAAAACTACAAAAGCTGGGTAATTATGAAGGGTTACAGAAACATATTGAAGTTGTCTTTGACCTGGGCTGGAGAAGAGGGAGAGTGGGGAAGTCAGAAGGGGTGTTCTCTAAGCTGAAATAAATAAAACTCTGTCAGGATATGAGAAAGAAGGTTCCAGCTGAGGGAATAGCACAGACAAGCCCCAGAGGTGTTGCTATAAAACTGAAAGCATCTAGGAATGGCTAGAATGGTCAGAGGAGGGAGTGGCTAGAGCTAAAATGGGCGAGTTATGCGGGCGCAGGACTTTAGGGGAACCCGCCAACCATCACACCAAGTTTGGAACTTCGTCCTGGACAGCACTAGTGTTTGATAAAGGGCATTCAGGGGGAGAGCAGCATGATCATAAAATGATCACAATGGTCGCAGTGTTCCGCATGAATCAGAGGGGAAGTGATCTGAATGCACGTGGGCCACCCAGGAGGCTCTCGCAGGACTGTAGTCCCTTGCTTCTGACAGCATGGTCCTCAGACCAGCAGCACCGGCATCACCCAGGAGCTTTGCAGACATGCAGAATCGCAGGCTCCACCCCAATACTGAAGCAGAATCCACACGTTCATAGGTTTCCCAGGTGATGTGCAGATACGTTGAAGTTTGAGATGTGCTGTGCTGCACAAGTGGTTCTCAAACCTGGGAGCACATTAGTACGTATCATTTAAGAAGCTTTAGCAAAATACCGATGCCTAGGTCTTGACAGAGAGTCTCTCCTTGACCCAATTCTAGCCAGGCTTCTCTGAGGCCTTTCTCGACTAGGCCTCGACCTCAAGCTATAAAGACTTGGACATAAGGCTAGCATAGTTTCTTACAGCTCAGAGCTGCTAGCATGACCCTCATCCCCTGTAAAGTGCATGCCTGAGAAAACCCAAGGCTGCCAAAGGAATTTACTGTTTGTTCCAGCCTGAACTTGAAGACAGGGCACCTTTCTCCCAGCCTTGGTGGGTAGGTGGGAGCCTCACTTTGCTCAGTGCCAGTAAGCAAACCCAGGTAAGTTTCAGGTGGACCAACCCCCTTCCCACTTTTTGTAATTTTTCACTTCCCTGACTCTACTAAGCCCCACTCCCCGCCTCCATCCCTACTCTCCCATTTTCCTTTAAAATGTCAAGTCACCTTTGTAAAAATTGGAATTGAGTTCAGTTCATGCTGGACTCTTTTCCCGATTACAATAGCTATTACCTATTAAAATGTGTTCTTCCCACTTTAACTAGTGTCCGGCTTTGTTTATCTCTGACAGATTCTGGTTTAATTGCAAACCAGTGGTTCTCAAATGTTGCCATGTATTAGGATCACTGGAGGGAATTTTAGAGCTACTAATGCCAAAGATGCATCCCAGGCCTATTATATGTAGACCAAAATCTGAGAGGCTGATGCAGGGGAATCCCTGGAGCTCAGCAGTTTGAGACCAGCCTGAGCAAGAGCAAGACCCTGTCTCTACAAAAAATAGAACAATTATCCGGGAGTGTTTCTGCACACCTGCAGTCCCAGCTACTTAGGAGTCTGAGGCAGGAGGATCGCTTAAACCCAGGAGTTTGAGGTTGCAGTGAGCTATAATGATGCCACTGCACTCTATCTAGCCAGGACAAGAGTGAGACTCTGTCTCAAAAAAAAAAAAAAAAGTAGACCAAAAAGATATTTCTATGCCAGAAAGCTACGTAGGAGAAAGAAGACTGACAGAACTTAGTGCTTTATTGGAGGTGGAGAATGACAAACAAGTCAGGGATGGCAAACCCAGATTTGGGATCCAAGAAACTGGGAGAAGCATGACATCCAGCAATCTTTCTACCCTAAGCATACTCTGCTTCTACTGTGCACCTTGAGTAGCTGCATTTTCTCTTGAAATTCAAATCTTTTATGCCTGGTGGCAATGGAAGAGGCCTTTTGAATATATGTTGACAGAGAGAGTACTTACAAAGAATGGGATTCTCAATGACAAAAGATAATTCCCCAATATACAGAAATATCAATTTCTATTTCCTGTGCAAAACATTTAATTACCTCATACAGAATTAGCTAAGCTACACCAAGACACTGATCACACTGGGTTCGAATCATTTGTTTCTTTGTATGACTCCACCATCAAACCATAAGTTCCTTAAGGATGCAGTGTCTGTGCCCCCAAAGCTCCCATGATGCATAGCAACTGTTCTTTAATGCCATTTGAACAAAGGCATGGATGTTCAATGAACAGAATATAGTTTACACAAAAGAATAGTACATCCTTTTTGATGTGGCTCTTTCAAAAATACTTTTTTCCCCTAAACTGCTTGCACCTTGCTTTTTGTCCATAGTTTCCAACAGAAAGCTTGCAGGCAGACTCTGCCAATTAATGCTAAATACATTCATTGGTCCATGGGGATATCATTTCTGATTAAGAATTAACATACTTTGGCATGAAGCTGTCAATGTCAATTGGTTTAAATCAAACTGAAATGTCAAACCACTTAGCGTATGGCTTATCCATCTCTAATGCTGAAAGCAAGGGTGAAATGGCCAATGTTCGCCTAAAGAGAAAACAATCCTAGTATACAGTGAGCTGCAGAGTCTTTAAAGGACCAAACCCCATTTGAAAATGCATAATATTTTCTACTTAGATTTTCCAACATACGCCCTTTCCTAGGTATGCAAATGTAAGTTAGAGGGAGCAGAACCTTGTCTGTCATGTTTATCAAGCCATTCTCATGAGACTACAACATGGTGTACACTCAGTAAATGTTGGCTAAATGAAGAGAACACAAACTTATTTGCCAGAGCAAAAGTGACTTGTCCACCACTGTGTATGTGTATGTATATAGTGTACAAATACATATTGTTGTACATATTTCGTAACTTCCTTTTTTCATTGAAAATATCTTGGAATGCTTACATTGTACATATATGATTTTTTTTAAATATCTAAATATTATCTTTTTTTGCCTAGCAGTGATATATATTCATATGTGTATAGTAAGAAAAGTACCATTAAACCTGAAATTGGAAATTATAGTTCCTCAACCCTCTCAGAACTATACACGCTCATTCTCATTCTCCAGAGCTAATCTCTTTTAAAGTCTTTATGTATTTTCCCAGAAATACTGCTACATGTGCGTGTGTGTGTGTAAATATTTTCACCGTATTCTTAAAGTCAAGCTGCTCTCAGGTACCCAGGAGGACACAGGTGCTCCCTTCTTGTTCACTGATCCTCCACTCTGGGAAGAGCTGTAAGGTATGCAGAGGTGAGTTGGCTGTTCATCATACTAGAGTGAAGAAGGTTCTGTGCAATATAATGTGACCTCTGTAAATGTCAGACTAAAAAGAATTGCATTCGTGATGTGACACATCCTTTTAATGGAGGAATAGGCTATGTGCTACGAAAAACAAAACAGAGCATGCTCTTGTTTTAAATGTTAAGGAGAGAAATAGGGAGTTTTCCTTGTAAATTATTCACTACCCTTCAACTAAGTTATTCAGAAAATGCATTTTGATAGGGCACATAAAACCAACAGGCTCAGCAAATAGAACATCTATTCAAATTGCCACCTGTGACAAAAAAGCTTACACCATATTCTCCAGCTAAAAGTATTTGACTTTGTGTGCTTCAGGGCTATGGGTGATTCCAGCTCCTGGTTCTGTTATAATTTACAATAAATGAGGCATGAATTTGTAGGGATTATTTATTTACTTTGAAGTGAATCTGTGATCTGTGAATGACCCTGTTACTAGTTAATAGGAGGAAAGAATTACTTATTACTGGAATGAAAGAAGAAATAGATCTAAGAATATAACAGACTTGACATTCATATAGTCTTCAAAATTTTTCCTCAAAAGGTACATGTCAATAACATTCACAAAAAGATAAGCAAAGAGATTATTACCTATATATGAGAGATGAGAGAATGGATGCCTTTAGTTCCGATGTGTCCAATTTAATCTAAAAAATTAGTGAGCAAGCTGGAACCAGGACATGGGTCTTCTAACTCTTAGCCAAGCATAATTTTCACTGTAGGGATTCTTAAATATTATATATATTTGAATACTTAGTAATTATGCAAACTAAGATTGGTGTGGCATTTTACATTTTAAGACAGCAATTTTACAATAAAAAATTGATTTGGTAACTCAGCTTAAAATAGCAAGTACTATTCACAGCCCTTCTGAAGAAGAAACTACAGACCAAGGAAATTTAAAAACAACTTACTTCAAGTTGTTAGAGTAGGAGATGGGGAGACCAGGCTGAGACCAGATGCAGGGGCTTGCAGAGTGGGTACAGGTGTTCAAATCTAAGGAAGAGAGGTAGATAACCACAGACAGGAACTGGCTTCAACCAGCCTGTCAGCTATCTAGGTCACTTTACATGAAGTTTGGCTAATTACAATATCATTTGCATTGTGGTTTTAAAATTTCTCCACCCTTGAAATCACCATGACAGTTTCAAAACAACTATATAAAGTATGATAATGGGAGAGAACCCAATTCTAGGAATTACTACTCGAATTCTTAGTAAAAACCAACCCCTTAGCCTTGAATATTCTTCGCCTCAATCAGTGAGACTTCATAAGACCAAAACCCCTTCTTTCCAGGGCAGCTGCACTTTTGGAGTCTGCCTGCCCTCTCCTGCTCTCTCTCACTTTCAGTAAAAGCTGCTTGCTAAAGATATACAACTATTATGTACGCATAATAATTTTTTTTTTAAAAAAAGCTACTTGCTTTGGCTTACGTGGTATGTCCTGAAATTCTTCTCTTTGACGAACACCAAGAATCTGGAAATACCTCCACTCAGAAGCCAGTAACAAAGTCATATCCCTAAAAAGCAGCAGCATTCAAGTGGCAATTCTTTGACTAGCAAATCCCACTTTGCTCCATAAATGTTATGACATCATGACATCTAGAACTGAAAAGGATTTAAAGCATTTATTACTGAATCTCTCTTACCCCATGAAACAGGGAGGCACAGGGATTTTCACCTTCTAGAGCAGAAACCTCAAAGTACCAATGATTTAAAACTACACTCACGCAATTGGGAGAATTACCAGTTAGCTCCCAAATCAAGTACACTTGGTGTCCTTATGGGAGACTTAAACTGTCTAACCAGTCATGGTAGCTTTCCCTATGAAACAATCACGTTTAAAGAAGCCTGTTTGCTCCTGTCCTGTGTAGGGTTAAGGTTTCACTGTTTGACTGAAGGATTTCGAGAGATTTTCTAAAATTGACCACATGGGGGCAGTATTACCATGCATTGAAAGCCTTCCAGCTTCAGCAGTTCAGAGTAGGAGCACGCCGCCAATTGACTAAGAAAAACATTCTTTTGTGTCCTCTTCTTTGAGTTAGAGATGTGTGGAAAAAGATAGCAAGCTGTGTGGTCTGGGAACAGAGAGCTCTGTTTCTTCCGTCCAGTTTATTGGAGGGAAGTAGGTGTAGGGTAAGAGGCGATATCACAGCCTAAATGAGCCAAATACTTTGAGTGGTGCCAATACCCCCAGGTACTGGGAGAAAAGTGCTTTCATGCAAGAAGGAAAGCAAAACAGGTCCGCAGTTTTAAGCAAATCATGGGCTTAACATGTGTCCCTCGGTCTGAAATTTTTCTCTTGTCTCTGTTTGACATTCCAACAAAGAACAAAGAAATATTTGGATTGGCATTGTCCGATTTTATTGGTGATTTCTTCAAATCTATACAAGTTGCATTTTCCTAACAATAAATCCACAGTGCACTCAGCTTGCAAATCTATGCATTCAAAATATTTCATCCTGCTCCTCTCACATACAATTTTATTATGGAGGAAAATATCTCTCTCTTTACATATATTTAAACACACATATATATGTATATGTATATTATATATGTGCACACACATATACATATGTGTGTATATATATTTTCCTGGTGCACTGAAAAGAGCGTCTCATTTAATACTCACAGAAATTGCATATAATAGGTGTCATTATTTTCATTTTACTGATGGGGAAACTAAGTAAAAAAAATTAACTGACCTGACTTAACGTGTCATAAACAGTAAATAGGAAGAACCTGATTAATCTGATGCATACACTCATAATTTTCTTCTTCATCAGACTCATTTCACATTCAGGATAATTTCTCTCCGTTTTTAAAATAATCTTTGAGGGTCTTTTTCATTTTGTTATTAATCAAATATATTTTAAAATTTTTAAATAGAGAACTGTCAAGAAAAAAACAAGAAATAACGATGAACTTATTCTCAAAATAAACCCTGATATCTTAGAAATCCTGCTATATCCATGCGGGTGACTTTTTTTTTAAACATAGAGTATTTGATAGTAAGGGTGTATCATAATTAATTTACTGATGGTTTATTTACTTTCCTTATGATCTTAACTAAGAATCATATATAATTGGTTTTCTTTTCACTTAAAAGTCACATCTTAGCAACAAAAACCATGGGAGACTAAACACGGTTAAAGAGTGGTTAAGTTAGAAAGAAATGAATAAAATGAAGAGAAACATTGCTTTTATGGTTTAGAAAACAATCCTGTAATCATGTTGCCATCACCTTGAGGCTGCTGCGGGCACTGGGGTGGCCAAGGACAGAGCCCAGCTGACATCACAGGTCAAATCATGAGTGTTCGAAACCTCCTTCCTAGGAGACCCTCTAGTGCTGGCATTTACGAGAGATAAATGATCCACATGCTTCGGGCCCATGACCATAGGTTCATCTACACACTTCTTCTCCATAGACAACTTGTCCCTGATTTTCCAGTCACTTTCCTTCCATCCTTTCAGCCAAGCCATTTGCCACTGCTCAGGAGTGTGTGTGTGTGTGTGTGTGTGTCTGTACCTCAGAGAGGCAACTTTTCCTTCCACACCAAGCTGATGACCAGGTGTGTGAAGCTTTGCCCAAGAAAAGGATTTCCTTCCACCATTGCCCTTCAGTGGTGCTATAACAGAGCAGTAGTGCATTTTCAGCTGGCACCAACATATCATGCCAACCGATTGTGAGCCAGATCTGGGTCCTTTTCTCAGTTGTCAGCTGGGCATAGGGAATACCCCAATAGGTCACAGGTGTGTGTTGAGAGAGAGGTATCAGAACAATAGGAGAGCGAGTTTAAACTACCTGTTCATGGTATTTCTGAATCTGCTAGAGCCCAACCTCTAATACTTCACTTCCAGCATTCAACTTTATGTGACTCGGTGTATTTGATAATACTCAGTTTATGATAGACAATTTCATCATGCGATGTCATCAACACAGGGGACAGCATGAAGGAATGATTATGTCAAGATGGCTGAGGAATAATGGCCATAACAATAGGAAAGACTTGAACCCAAATGCCATTTATCGCCCTGTCTCCACTGGATCCAGCTCCACCTGGAAGACTCTTAATAGCCGTATCGGATCAAACACTATCTAACAGCAACAACCTGAGTTTTCTTCTTTCCGCAGTGCACAGCTACCCTGCCAAATAGCAGGTCATTTTAGGGAAGGATCAGAGGAATAGTTACTACATAAACTATTTCTGCGGAGATCTTCCTCGGAGTAGACTGGCATACCCTACTGTCAGTGGATGCTGGGTCCGTACACCGATATCAATCTGGAAACTGGATGAGGGACCATGATTTCCCATTGTGACAACGATGTCAGCATTCAGCTTACCAGATCTCAACCTTCCTTGATAATATAAGCTGAGAAACACTTGATTGACTTTCCATGCAGTTAATCCACTCTAATATCCTCACAACGGTCATTTTCCCCATACTGTTTAATTCTGCAGAGCCTTTGCACAAAATAATGTTCATCTATTCCTTTTACCTCATCACAGGTGGAAACATCATTAATTATTGCCGTTGTATGCCCAGGGTTATCACCCTACCACCTATGGCTAGCATGGGTCCTGCACTGCCTACAGAACATAAGCAATACAGATTCAAGACAGGTCCTTGGGATCTGTTTTCTAGGGATTTTCCTGGCCCCAACATCCATAGCCTAGATCTCCCAGAAGACAGAATTAGAGACACAAGACTCCTCTGATGTTATCCACAGGAAACATATATGCAAGCAGAAGATATGGTGATAAAAAGAGAGAGAGAGAAAGAGAGATTTAAACAAATAATTGAAAGAGAACAGAATAAATTTTGTGCGTGTGTGTGAATAATATCTACTCTACAACCCATCTGTTTATACTTGAAAAATCAGGGATGTCTTCAGAAAGAACTGAAGGCAGCACATGTTACATAAGGTAATAACATTTATTCAGCTCTCACTGTGGGTCAGGATCTAAGCAAAGTCTTTTAATAATCCCATGATATATTTAATACTTAGTGCTGTTGGCTCCATTTTAGAGATGAGAACACTAACAGAAGCTTAATGAATTCCCACCATTGCTAAGTGGCAGAGCCAGGTCCATGATTTTAAGCATAATGCTATACTTTTTCCTGGAGAACTTGACGTTGGCCTAATTTTTAAGAGATAAGGTGTTTTTCTGTCAACTATAAAAGGAGAAAATGTATCCTAGCCAAAAAGGATAGGAAATGCAAAAGCAAAGAGATGTGAAAGGGACTATCGAGCTTTAGGAATATAAGAAATTCAACGTGAACTGGGAGCCACCTGGAAGATGAACACAACAGGAAGAACGAGATGGTGAAGAACGGGTGAGAGCACGTAGACCGTGAAACTGATTAGTTGGCTTTGTAACAGCCCCATCAGGAAGTCGTGAAACTAAAAATGGATTCTGGCCCTGGAGGTGAGCAAAGGGACATGAGAGCTGTGCCCCTCGGCACTGTTATATTTACCTCTCTCTTCCCTAAGTGCCAGATCCCCACTTAGCCCCAGATGGCTTTGGGCAATCACTCAATCTCACTACTCTCCATTTCCATAGATATAACTCAAGAAACATAAGATGCTACCTATCTGCCTTGTAGGATTGTTACAAAGATTACAGGAGATAATGCAGACACAGTACCCAACACCCACATTGAACTTATGTGAATTCACCTGTAAGCTCTTTTCCAGAGATAGAGATAAAAAGAAAGCAAGAGAAGAAATAACAGTTCAACTGTGTGTGAAACTTCACTATCAATAATTGGTTGCTGGCCTCTGTACAGAGGGGCGTGTTAACCTGCTATTTCCACATTTGGGTCCAGATTTCCCCTGCTTCTCAGCGTGATCATCTCACAGACTAGAAGTCATTTGTGCTTGAAGCTATGGTTTAGTGCAATGCATGGCACATTGGATATATTCAATGAAGGTTCAACAAATGTTTGTTTTTATGCTTGCTGTTACCTATCCTCTCCACCTTCTTGTTAGCAGGCTGTGACCTCTGCCACCAATTGACTTGTCAAATTTTCTCTCTTCCAGAGTTGCTGTCCTATATTAAAGACATGGCCCACCTTGACCCATCCACAAGTCACTGGTCTGCCCTAAATTATTCCATTCATGGCTTATTCCACTCCATTAGAAGCACCTTCTCTTTTTTAGAAGTGGCTACTCAAACTAGAATCTGTCCACGACTTCCACACACACCCCCCCACCCAAAATTAACGTCCATCTTCATAAATTCAATTCTGGGCCCACCTGATTGGGAAGCCCCCTTGCCCTTCCAACCCCAGAGTATAAAGGAGACCATATTAATCTCTGCCTCTCTACCATTCATTTAAGTCCCACCTCATATCCTGGCCCAGGATCTTTTCCCACAACTACTGGCAGGGACAACCTTCTTTCCCATTCCTGGAAATTCCAATCCCACTACAGGTGTGTTCTGTTGTTAGGGTCCTGACAATCACTGTCATGTGACAGTCCATTTCTAAAATACTTGTTTATTTGGGGTCAGTCAGCTCTGTATGTACAACATCAGTATTCCTGCCAGGACTGTATTGTGTTATCCCGAGATGATCCCAGCTCTTTCCCAGCCTTTCCTCCAATGCCGGATGAGGAGGATATCAAGCCAACACATCCCTCGTGTGTGGTCTGCCTTTCATTGTTCATCTCCTAGAAGCAAACGCTTATGCAAGAAAACATGAAATCATTTTCCTAAAACAAAAAATACTATTTAGACATACAGAAATTTAAACTCAGATTTAGAAAAAAAAATACCTTGCACAATTCTCAGGGATACAACATATATGTCCAATGTAAATTACTCAACAAATGACTTAATACTGTCATTAGCAGCATCTGCAACTGGATAATTCCATTGTCAGTTGGGTATTTGCCAAGAACAATGGATGTGGATTTGTCTTACATCAATAAAAGTGAAAGACTTTCCAAAGTCCTCACTTTCAGAAACAAAGAGACCTCTGACCTAAACACAAAGCAAGTGAAGTCTCCATGCTAAAAAGCAGATTTCTGTACACAGTGCTTGGTACAGTGACGGGAACACAGTAAGCCTTCGATTGATGTTAATTTCTTTTAATCATTGTAATTGCCATTTGTTATCACCTCACTGCTTGCCACCATACAGCATATGCAATTAGTGTAAAAGCAGATCCTCATTCTCTTGGTACCTTCAATTCAAACAAAACAAAAATAGATCATCATCTGCATCCCTAATTTGTGTCTGGGTTTGATCTTATATGATGTTCTTAACATGTCATATGTTGCATGGAAGTTCAAGTTCCAAGTTGCAAAGTGCTTTACAAGCCAGTTCACTTTGCCAAGTGCTCCTCGCAGAAGGGTTCACACTCAATGCCCTGTGGAATGTCGTGGATCTCTGCTGCAGAGAATTTGCGGGTATCTGTATGAGCAAGAAAGGACAATGCAAAGAAAGATAACCAAGCCATTTTTCATGAGATTTAATCAACAGGGCTTCCACTAAAATCATCAGCCTATTGTAATGACTTTTTATTTTAGCCTGCACGGCTCGCATTTTACAGTATTTGAAAGATTTGAGGCAAGCGCTATGCACATTTAATTTCTTGTCAGAAGATTAGAATCTCTGAATGTTAGAGTTTGAAGAAAAAAAAAACCTAACAGCGTCTTCTCCACCATGCTCACTTATGGTCTGGCAGCTGCCGGGGAAGCTGTGTGGAGGGAAATGCATGGATTTTAGGACTCAAAATTGTCAAATACAAGTCACGTACCTCTACCATCGACTCTACAATTCTGGCTGAGTCACTTCCCCCTGCTCTGAATTTCCACACAGTGAAAATTATAATAACACCTGCCTAATGGGAATATAGTGAGGGTGTATATGGGAAATCCTCTACATTCTTTCAAGTATTGCACACGCATTACATGGAGTCACCTGGTGTGATGGAAAGGATATGTGATCTGAATGCAGAGGACCTTAGTGTAAGTCTTCGTTCTACCACCAGACCTTTATAAGTGTCACTGTCCTCATTTACAAAAAAACAGAATATGCACCACATTTCCCTCACAGGTTTTCTGTGATGACCCGTGAGATACCTATAAAGCATTTATCATTGCATCTGATCCATGGAAGCACCCAAGTGTCAACTAGTAGCAGACATTTGATGATAAAATTGATGTTTCTTCAAAAGTATTTAATGAGATCCAGCTATGTATTAAGCATTCTACGTTGTACTGGGACTAAAGATGGGGAAAAAAATAACTTCTAGCTGTCAAAAAACTCATCAAGTAGGGGGAAATATCTTACTTCATAAGACCATTCCCAAAAGTGAACAGAAACATCTCATTGCCCAGGTAATAATGCCCAGCTTCTTTGTTTAGCATTCAAAACACCCCAGTACACAACCCCACCCTATCACCCACAAGCAGCCTACGTTTCCAATCAGCCAGATTGATTTCCTGTGTCTGTGTCTTTACTCTTGGTGAATTCTCCACCTGGAATACACCTAATCCCCACCCCATGTCCAAAGCCCACACTTCCGTCATGGCCCAAAGAGCTCTCTGCTGTGGACATCCAGTTCTCCACTTCCCTTCGTGTCCCTTTAGGGAACAGTCTTTCTGGCATAGCTGCAGATACCATCCTTGGCCAAATGGGTACAACCTAGTTCGGGTCAAAGAGACTATGGCATCCCCTCACTTTAGGGATTAGTGCAGGGGCAGGCATGTGACCCAATCCAGGCCAATGAGAAAAACATCTGAGATTAGTGCAGAATTATTCAAAAAGAATACCCTGGAGTTCTGTTCTTTCATGCTGCAGTTGTTAAGCTATCAGTTAAACTAGAGGAGCTACAAGTCACCATCTTACCTGTAAGAACACCCAACTCAAGGGAAAACAGAGCTGAGAGATGGAGAGACCAAATCCTGATGGCATTATTGACCCCTTGGATGACACCCCTAGACTTTTAGTTAGAGAAGCCAATCCATTTCTATTTGCTATTATTATTATTGTTGTTGTTGTTTAGTTCTTATTACCTGCAGTCAAGAATCTCCTGCTGACCAAGACCAGGGCTTAATTTATGTTTTTGGCTCCTGCAAAACATTAGACTGAGTTTTTGTCCATTGTTAGGTGCTCAGTAAATGTCACATCCAATTAAGCTATAACTCATGGAATTAAATGCGACAAGTTCCAAATGGCATTGAACCTCACTAGCATTTAACCTGGTTCATGAAGGCAGAGAAAATATATCTGAGCCAAATTATCTACTTGTATGGACCATTCAGCCATTTGGTTTCTCTAGAGCCCCAAACGAATCTATACTTTACATAATAACCTACATAGATAGGAGAACTATACTTTCTGAATATGTTTATTTATCCTCATTTTAGAAGTGAAAAGCAGAAGGTCTGGAGAGATGAACTGATTCCATATAGTCCCAGAGGAAGTGAGTGGAGGACGATTGTGGAATTCGGCTCCTGTGTTCCTCTGTCTTGCTCTGCCTCCAGGGGCAGGTAGTATAGGGGTAGGAGCTTTTGGAGTCACCCAGCTGGAGTTGAAACCTCACCTCCACCAACTGTAATGTTCCACTGTAGTGTCTATCACCTAGTAAGTGCCAAAAAAAATGACAGTTTTTATTATTATCATTAGTATACATTTTGGTGATTTTCCAGTCCGTCAGAATTTTAAACTGACTTGGAAATCTTGGGGGAAAATTATCTGATTAGTCTTACTGTTACCTATGAGATTTCTCTGTCTTAAGGGAGAAAAAATTCCCCAGCAGATGCCTCAATGGGGAAAATGTAAGGCAGGAGTTACTGGTGCTTGTGTTATGATTCACTTTCCAACCATTACTCACAGGCTTTTTTCATTCATAGACTTTTCTGTGCATGAAACTGTTCTGTGCTCATTGAGTGGAGAATACTCTTTGGCTACTATCATAGAATTGCTAAGTTCCATCAGTTTGGGAATCTCATCTAGGCTGAGATCCTTACAAGTTACAGTAGGAAATTCTCAACTGCATCTTCTATGTGACTTTATGTCTCATCGTTGTCCTAACTAAATGTCAAGGAAAGCACCCACCAAATAGACATGGCTAAAATCAAGGAAAGCACCCACCAAATAGACATGGCTAAAATCAAGGTTTTCTGACACAGCAAAAAGGTTATTTGAACCTTCTATAGCCGAGGTTTTATTATGAAAGCTTAATGTCTTTGGTTTAATCTAACTATACCAAATATGATTGCTTTGTAATTTTTTTTAAAAAAAAGAGACACATATGATAATTTTCAGAATTCTTAGGATATACGCACAATTTAAAATACCACAGTGAGGTTTACGTGCCAATTCAGGAAAAAAGAAGACACCCTTCTCCCTGGGGCTGGGTGGATTATTTTATCTCTTTAATTGCTGACAAGTTGGCCTCTGTGACAATGGTCTCTCCCCAAATTTTTTAAGAGAAAGCATTAGAAGAAAAGGATATTGAGGAAAGGGAATTAACATTTGGAGAGCACCTTGTTCATGACAAGTACTGCGCATGATGCTAAACACATGGAGCTCCCGTAGCTTCTGATAAACCCTTGAAATAGATTTCCTTACTCCACCGGAAGGAGCTTTAGGGATTGAGCACCTCAATTAAAGTGCCTGTGATCTCCCTACAAATAAAAGGCGGTGTTGAGATGTATTTTAAAAAATCAGTGTTGCAATTAAAACAAAAAACAAGAACAAAAACCTCCATCCATGTTCTCAATAAGTCAGTTTTTCATGTTTAACTTTAATAACATTGTTATATGGATGCAAGCCGGAGATTTCCAGAGCATGTAGCTAGACCACAGTTCCTGATCTCCCTCAAAGTTGTCTGGCCACGTGACTAAAATCCGGCCAAAGGAATGTGGTGGGTGTGATGGCGCCACCCAGACCTGGCTCATTAGAATGTCTCGTGTAATCCTCCAAGCTCTCCTATTACTGCCGTTCTCCCAGCCATATTCAAATGATTCAATGGAGGGCCCTGAAACTCAGTGGATACTGGAGCAACTAGTTAGAAAAAGCCTGGAGCTTCAATGAAATGACTACATGTAGCAGAGCTGCGATGCCAACTCAAAATGGATTGTGA
>CAUYSK010097633.1:0-37550 GCA_963575035.1 Avahi laniger | reverse complement strand
TACCATTTGACCCAGCAATCCCGTTACTGGGCATCTACCCAAAAGAGCAAAAGTCGCTCTATGAAAAAGACACCTGCACTCGAATGTTCATAGCAGCACAATTCACAATTGGAAAGATGTGGAAACAACCCAAGTGTCCATCAATACATGAGTGGATTAATAAACTGTGGTATATGTATACCATGGAGTACTAGTCAGCTTTAAGAAACAATGGTGACACACAGCACCTCTTATATACTCCTGGGAAGGGCTGGAACACATTCTACTAAGCGAGGTATCCCAAGAATGGAAAAACAAGCACCACATGTACTCACCATCAAATTGGTATTAACAGATCAACACATAAGTGCATATATAAGAATAACATCTATTAGATGTTGGGCAGGGGGGAGAGGGGAGGAGGGAGGAGGGGACGGGTATACGCATACACAAAGAGTGCAATGCGCACCACGCAATAGGATGGACATATTTGAAACTTGGACTGAGGCGGGTAGGAGGGGCAAGGGCAGCACACGTAACCTAAACATCTGTACCCCCATATTATGCTGAAATAAAAAAAAAAAAATTAGCCAGGTGTGTTGGTGCACACCTGTAGTCTTATAGCCTCAGGAGGCTGAGGCTGAGGCAGGAGGATTGCTTGAGGCCAGGAGTTGGAGGCTGCAGTGAGCTGTGATGACACTACTACATTCTAGCCTGGGCAACTGAGCAAGACCTTGCCTTAAAAAAAAAAAAACAAAAATTAGGCAGGTATGGTGGAGCACATTGCAGTCCCGGCTACTTGGGAGGCTAAGGTGGGAGGATCACGTGAGCCCAGGAATTCCAGGCTGCAGTGAGCTGGATCACACCACTGCACTCTAGCCTGGGTTACAGATTGAGACCCCATATAAAATGACATGAAATGACATGCTTGACATGAAAAGACAAAACATGACATAAAACAAAATAATAAGCAATATCATAGGCAAAACTCCAAAACAGAATATATAAAAAGTGACAAGGACTTGGAGAATGAAACACTGATCACTGGAGATTAAGTACAAATCATACCAAAAAACCTCATTACTTTTATTTAATGAGGTTATTATATAATTATTATAGAGAATAAAGGAGGTAATACATGTAAAACACTCAGCAATAGCTGGTAAGTGATCCATAAATAAACAGTTTAGGGACTTTAATAATATGCATACATATTTACACAATATATATTTGTGTATGATATATTAAGTATCATATAAACACACACTCATATGCATACACATATAGCAAAGAATGTCAGGGAAATAATTTATCTGTACTTCACAAAAATCTCTCCTGATCTTTCACATAAAACAGAGATACATAGACAGACTGGTAACTCTGGACAACTGGCCCTGAACAGTGTTGCAAATGGATTAATAACCAGGAGCAGCAGCTCTGGAACTCCTAGAAGTTTAGGCACTTCCCATCTATTTTATCACATTTATTGATTTGCATATGTTGAACTATCCTTGCATTCCAGGGATAAATCCTACTTGATCATGGTGCATGATCCTTTTAATGTGTTATTGAATTTAGTTTGCTAGTATTTTTGTATCTATGTTCATCAGGGACACTGGCCTATAATACTCTTTTCTTTCCCCATTTGTTCTAGATCACATCATGGTCACCCTTTTTATCGATGACTTGTATAAGGCATGTTTATCAAATATGCACATGATAAATTAATTGAGAGATAATTAATATACAACAGATAATCAGAGAAGCCACCACAAACTGGAACCATAGGTTAAATATAGCAAGATGAAATTTTTAAAGGGCAAAATATATAATTTTACACTTAAGTTTAGAAAAAAACTGCATGACAATAGGAGGAAGATATACAAGTGAAAAAGACTTAAGGAAAGGTTCAATATAAGTCAAGTGATGAGTCAATGTAATTTTAACTGATGAAATACAGAGCCCAAATCAAATGAAGTCCATGTCCTACTCTGTTCCACTCTAGTTAGAACAAAAGTATTTCCAGGGGACACACACTGTATTTGCAGACCCAGGGGTAAATGGAATCTTGAATAACATTTCAACCAAGTATACTGAAAGAAAAGAAATAAAATCAAGTCTGTGGAGACTCTTAAACTGAGAAAAAGATAGCATATCTGATTTATGAGGCTGTAAGTCCTCCTGCAGAAAAGGAAGATAGAAAACTACCACCTTTATTCCCATGGAGTCATCTTTGGGGAAACTCATGGCACAGAAAGAAGAGACAGCAGGGCCCTGCCTGATCTGCCCTTTGCCTCTCCTGCTACTCACATCAAAACCTCCCGACTGGAGCTCTGACCATCCATGCTTTCACAAGGAGACAGAGCAGCTCAAGAATCCAAAAAAGCATACTTCTGGGGGAGTGGACACACTTGAAGCTTGGACTTGGCGGGGAGAGGGGGTAAGGGCATAATACATAATCTAATCATCTGTACCCCCATAATATGTTGAAATAAAAAAAAAAAAGAATCCAAACAATTTTTCCTCATCATCTCCCCACACTATGGTTCACCATGATCATAATCAAAAAGTCATATTTTTAACTATCAGAGTGAATTCTTATGGATCTTCAACCTTCTATACTAAGATGTCATCTGATAGCTGTTTGTGAGCAAGGACACAGGTTTAAATGCTATCATTGAAACATTATATGGCAGGAATGCAGTATTTCAGCTTCCTCAGGCATTGCTGGAATATATCCAGACCAGCTTATCGCCCATATGGAAGATATGATGCTTTTCCAAGGACTTAGGAAGAGAGAAAAGCAGTGGCCCCTCAAATCCAGTTCCTATCCTAGGAACATGGAAAGTGGCCCTAGTTTCATACTAAATAAACTCCACCATCCAACAGTGCCATTTTTAAAACCATCCTCTTTTTCCCCAAGGGTAAGAACCTAGGAGTTTCTAATCTGTGCAAATGATTAGCTCCTTTCTTAATACATGCACTGGGTAAGTCCTACTTTTATGCAAAAGCCAGCTAGTTTATCTTTGTATAAAGAAGTACTTACAAATGTTCATTCACTTAGAAATACTGAGGAACCTACGAAATAGAGGAAAAAAATCAGACCCCCTCTCCCGCCATGGGCCCATGCAAGGAAGGGAAGATGGCTGAGATGATGAGAAAAAACAGAGGAACGTGTAGGGAGAAGGGAGAGGGAAGAGCAATTTAAGATCCTGAAGAGCGGAAACAGGAGCAAGCTTGTCTGAGAATAGCAAATTTGGGGGAATTCCTGAGTATTACTCCCAGGGATATCAAGGAACATACTTGATGACCACTTAGCCTTTTGAATTTGAAGGAAGAAAGAATTCAGCAAGCCCTTTATCCCCTCGGTGTCTGGGGCTCCTTTATCCTGGGGTAGCACAATTGCCTACACCCCATGTAACTGGGTGGCTAACACTGCTAATGACTGGGAGGAAGAGGACAGAAGGGAAAGAACAAAAGGTCAAGGACTACTGTCCCCAGCACAGTAAATGCCAGCAGAAGACTTCCTTCTCACAAGGCCATGGGACTCCAGAGACTAAAACTGGGAGAAATCATGCTCACCTCAAATCGGAACAAACCAAGGAAGTCAACCATTTCACAGTCCTCCTGAAGGTGGTGAAAGATTGTAATCACTCATCATCAATGCAGATAACATCTGCCATCAGTAATGCATGACACACCTCTTCCAAGGAAAACGCCCACAAGAGATGAAGAGGGGAAAATTTGGGGAAAATTTGGGAAGGTGAGGCTTGACTCTGTGTACTCCCAAGACAGTTACTGAGTTACCACGGCTTTAATTAAATGATCTGTTTCCTTTCAGATTCGGGACTTCTCCAAACACGCCCAGCAGAAGCACAGCCACCAGCCAATCACAGGGGGTCAGAGATCCAGAGAGAGATGCGAAAGTTGTCAGAGACAAAGATGGAGACTCGTGGTTGGGATTTGGAGGTTTGAAGGGGTTTCTGTTTTGTTGTTATTGTTTTAATAAATGAGACTATCTCAGCAAGCTTCTGATAGACCTTTCAGACAATATAATTTACCAGCCCACAAACTTCCTCTACTCTTCAGGCAGTTCATTTCCTCCTTAAATCCCTATTGTACCAGATTGGCAGCAGGGAAGGGGAGATGGGGTGGACCTGTAGCAATGTTATCTGAAGAAGAAAAAGGAAAATGTGAGAAATGGACCCCAACAGATGGCTGTGGAATTTGGGATAGAAACCAAGGACAAGGCTGTTCAGATTAAACTAAGAGCACTATGAAGTTTATCACCATGAGAACCTTTAGGAAGAGAGCTACCACCACCAACAGTGGCTGGGTCAGAGACTGAAAGCAAGTGAAGGACCACACGGAGCCTCATTTCAGCCTCGTTCCTTTTACTTCCTCTTCTAGAAGTGCCTGGACACAGAGCTGCCTACCTTCAACAACGTAACTCAGCAGTTACGGCTGCACCTTAGAATCATACAGGAGCCCAGCCCCCAGACAAAGCAAAGATTTCCTACTTGCCAGGATGCTGCACTTCTCTGATTTGTCTCCAGGGGCTCCTGGGCAGCTGTATCTGTGGGGAAGCTGAGGGTCAGGACACAGACCAGAGAGCAGAATTGATAAGGGGCACAGTCCTCAAAATGCTTCTGAGGACACTGAAGGTGACCTTCATCTCCGTTTTTCTTTCTTCAATTGTAATCCCTCTCTGCTGCCTCTCCTGCAGTATGGGACAGTGAGAATGGAAACAAGGAGGGAGAATTGAGAACTCTTTTAGCAGAAAACAAGAACTTAGAGGATAATTGGCTGTGGAGGTGAGGAAGGGTCCAGGATAACTCCCAGGTTCTGCCCTGGATCACTGAGTGTCAGTCACCACATCAGGAAACAGACGAAACAGAATATTCCAAGGCGCTCTGCTGTAGTCATGTCTGAATTTAACCAAGAGGGGAAGTTGTTCCAACACAGGAAGTTAATTAGACAACAGGAAAGACAAGAGCAGAGAGGATAGAGATGGAAGATAGGGAATGAGACAAGAAAAACAGTGAAGGAGAAAAAACAAAAAAGGAAAGGAGGGAGGCAAAGGGGAAGGGAGGATAGAGTGTGTGTGTTTGTGTGTGCACAGGTGCGCACATGCAGGAGTATGTCTTGAGAGAAGGTGGTGACAGGAAGTGGAAAACCCAAACTGAGCCCCAACTCTACAAATACTGAGTCCTTGGCACTGATGATCGCTGGCCAAAGTCTACTGCAGCAGAGTTGTGTCTTCCTTGGCAATTAGGTTCTGTGGTCAGCACGTAAGGTGAAAATCACGTGGAGTCAAATTATTCTTAAAATTCCCTTAGAAAGGCACCATACTGGAGACCAGCCACAGTCTCTCCAGAAGCCCAGTTCAATACGTTTCACATGTTATTTTTGTACACTCCTAAGAATTTCAGAACTAGACAGACCCAAGGAGTCCATCTTCCTTGTCTGTGGTTCTCAAAAATGATTCTTAGTAATGGAACTACTGATATAGTCTGCATACTTCTGAATAAGTTTCCTTAGCTCAAAGAGATCGGTAATCACCTAATGTCACCCAGCAAGACAGACCTGCCTCTGACCCCAGAACTTCCCTGCTGCTCTTGTCTTGAAACTGCCCTGGGAGGGAGAAGACCTAGATTGAAAGTCCTGCTCTACCACTAAATAGCTGTGTGAGCTGGGAAGAGTCCCTGCCCCTCTCCTGACTCCAATCTCCCCTTCTGTAAAATGAAGCCAGACTAGATGAACTGTAAGAGCCCAGACAACTCCAAGCTACCTGCTGAATGAAAAAGTGCTTTGAAAAGTACAAAGTACTTCACAAACATATCAGTACTGGTCAACTCTCAAGGGTCAGAAATTGTGGTGAGCTCTGCCTTTCCCCTCAATTTCGTCCTTAATATTCCATTCTAGGTCTGCCTATTCTTCATTGGAATATTCTCTAGGATTCAGCCCCTTCCTCTCTATTCCTGTTGCTGACCTCCCATGCCCTTTAGCAGGTCTCCTTACTGCCAGTCTCTGTCCTTTCCAAAATTACCCAACTTTCTTCTACGAGAGATTTCCACAAAATTCCACTTTCACTGCATCACATCCCATCTCCTATGTCCGGCGGCAAGACTTCCAGAGTTCACACTTCTGGCTCTGCTCCGTCACACCAACCACTCCAAGGCAGACATCGCAGTGACCCTGGAGGGCCGCGTTCTGGCTGTGAGCCCTTCAGGTCCTCTACTTTCAGAGCACACCCCACTTCTCTTTCGCTTATAAAGTCAGCCCACCTTCCAAAGACCAAAAAAATCCTACCTCCTCCAAGAAAACTTTTCTCTGGTTTTAAGACACAACTTTCTTGTTCTGAACTATATTCGTGGTTGGTAAATCAACACAGTTGAGATCTTCGATATTCTCTAATTATTTAACAAATACTGTCTCTCCCAATAGATTATAAATTCTCTCAGGTCAGAAAGCAAGCTTTATATAAAATGTGCATCACAATGTTGGTTACGCTGAAAAATTCAGCGAGGGCTTAAGTGCCTGACTGCTGGAGAGCAAGATCTTGGTGTTCTCTCCAGCCCATGACAATCCACAGGGAATGCTGGGGGTGCAGGGGAGGATGAGAGGGCCCTCCCAACCCCTGCTTCTCTCTGCTTTCACCTACTCCTTTTGGGGTGGAAAGGACACCCTCTTCAGATGTTCAGACCAACCTCTTCCCTAATGATGAGGCTGAGCACATCAGAGCAGTGTGCGGACAGTTATATTTAGCTCCATTCTTAATGTCCTGATCAGCCTGTGTGATAGCAGCAGCTGCTCACAATGCCTGACAGTGATGAGAAGATAAAAGAAAGAAAGAGGCACAGAGGGAAGAAGAAGCCAAGACGAGTAGTAATCTTCTAATATACATTTCAGATCTGGACCCTTGAGGGAGGTCTGCTTCAAATTAAGCCCCATCTGCTTTCAAGCTGCACAGAGGCAGGGCACCCATGAGAAAGGATCTATATCCTGCCAGGGCATAGACACCTCTAAGGCCAAGCCAGCAAGGACTGGCAGCTGCAAAGACGCTTCTCATTCTCAAAGCAGCCAACAAACTGGGAGCTGGAGACTCTGGCTGATCCCCTCTCATACCCAGTGCCTCTGCCCCAGAACACCCCATACCAGGACCTCCCTGACAGGCAAGCATAACACAGGTATATTATGGGCATAGTCGGGGAGGGCTGTCGGGAGACCAGCCCAATTATCAGAGGAAGGCATCCCAGCCCTCATACCCAAGGTACTCAGCAATGCAAGTACAACCAAGCATGCCTAAACCTACCCCTCCACCTACTCTGGCCTCTAGCCACTCTGCAAAAATCCCCAGCTTTCATGCTCTCCACAGCCAGTCCCCCAATCCCCTCTCCAGATTTACTATCCTTTCCTGTTTATTAGAAGTGTTCACTCCCACTCTCCACTTCCAGCTCCCCCCGCCCCCACATACACCCTTGGTTAGACGCAGGGCAAGGTCCTCCCCCTCCAAGCTCAACTTCTACCCAGCGTGTTCATGTTTTACAGTGCATTCTAGCGCCCTTTCTACTTCACAGGAGCTAATGATGCTGCCCTCAGAAAGATTTTAAGCCAAGTAGAATGGCACCTGCATTCAGAGGCCAGGAGAGGCCCACACAAACCATTCAGACCGTCAACACAGCCAGACTGGGGAGACACCCAATTACAGCGAGCAGGTTCTCTCACCTGCTTCTAAGCTCCTTCCTCACAAAAGACATCTGCTGCACCCACCTCCGGTGCCAAAGACGGATCACAGGACACTGAGCACTAATCTTTCTCCTTACACCCTCCTCTTCCAGAGTGGCAGGGAGACAGGGAAGCAAGCTGGAAAAAGTTTTTAAAAGACTCAGTACCACATCCCATGAAAAGCTAGCTCCTGGCTCCAGGATTGAAGAAAAGGCAATTCCACCTTCGAACTCCTGGTTACCTTCAGTGGCTAGTCTCAGCAGAACTGCTTTAGCATTCCTCCTCACAGAGGCTTGCAGCAACCGCACCCCACACGGCCCCTGAGGCAGAGAGTTGGGCAGAAAGGAATGCAGACTGCTTCCCAGAAGTATCCGGCTGAGGAGGAAACCAACAGCTTACCCACAGCTTCCTGGGCCCAGAAGGGGAGGCACTGGGCTTCTGGCAGCTCAGAGACTGTGAGGTTCTCATACATGAAAGCCCAAAGGAGGGGAAAACACAGTGGTGGCAAGACACCCCCACAGAACAAGGCTGAGATGGCCCCAGGTGGTGTCGACTGAGCAGTGGATATGCGTGAATGTGAGCAACGGTCTTAGAGACACCCCTACTATCCAGTCACAAAGAAGCCCAAAGCAGGCCTGGGGATGGGGATGTCTGATCCTCTTTGTACAAGCTTTGGCATCACCTGCTTTCCAGGCAGCAGGCTTCATTTTCTGACACATCTTGGGGGAGAGGGCGGAACCTGAGGGAAGCCCAGCATTAGACAGGAAAACAAAGCTGGGAAGCAGATGGGCTGTCCTGGCCCCAATGCCTCCCAGTTCTATTCTCTCTGTCATGTTTCAGAGGTATAAAGCTTTTTCCAGTCCTACTGTCGGCTGCAGGCTTCCCAAAAAGCCCCACTGCCATTCCCAGAAGAATACACACAGGAGAGGCTGAGCAAAGGGGAGATCTTCCCCGCAGAAGTGCTTTCTCCAATTTGTCACCCAAATTTTGGCTTTGTTGAGGCTCTGTTTTAGGATAAGCATAGCACAGGAAGAAAGTTGTTAGAAATGCCTTCCTGTTGTACACTAAGTGTCCATATTAAGAGTATCAAAAGAAAATTTTTAAAAAATTTAATTTAAAATGATTTAAATTATAAACCACTTTCCTTTCCAAGGACAATACCTAATACAGATTCCATAAAACCCAGACAAGGCTTCCCCATCTTACCTCACATACACCCCTCTCTTTGCAAACCTTAATCAGCTGTTAGCGTTAACACAAAATACACACACAGACACACATAGATGTATGTGTCTGTTCATTCTTCAAAGCTTTGTTTCCACAGCCAAGGATGCAAGATCTCTTCCAATTACAGGTCCTGGTGGGGACAGCAGGAGGCACAGAGTCAGACAAGGCTTTTCCCGAGCAAAGGCCTTGGCTGCCAATAGGACTGGGGGTGGCTCCAGACACCCCCACACGCAGGAAGAAGGCTAAGCACCTGGAATCTCCCTTTCTTCCACAGCACCAGTAAACCAGCTGATGTCATCTCTCTGGTAGCCACATGTCTGTCTCCCAGCCCCTGAGATTTCACCTAACCTTACCTCAAATTGCACAACAAGGGTCTGCAGCTGGTCAGTCCAGTTATTTACAGCCTGGTGGCCGATGAAGCAAAGGTCAAAGGTTTACTACTTATAAGAACCATTAGTTTCATCCTACCCTTTGGCCACAGATTTTACTCCCAAACTTAGATCAAAATGCCTGCTGCTTTTTACAAAGAGACAAGACCAAAGATAAACTCAAAATGAGCATCCCTGGGCACCACAGAAAGAAGGACAAAGAAAGATAAAATCAGCTATGGCTGTATTTTGGGAATGGTATGACACACACTGATCCCCAGGCAAGAACATCGGGATAAGCTTTCCCATCCTAACAGGAAATTTTCAGTCACCTTGAAGCTAGTACAGTTTGAAATTTTATTCAAAAAGTTGTTCCATTTTCCTGAATCGTTCATTCCACAAGGAGATGCTGCAGTTTATACACACAGCACTGGGATATCTTCAGTTTTCATAAATTAGCAGCATATGTATCCTACAGGAAATGTACAGAGCTTCAAACTAGAAGCTTTCCATTTAAGACCTGATACAGCATCGCTTCAAGGACGTATTATTTCCTAGTCAAAAATGGGAGGTGGTAACTCCATTAACCGCACTAAACAACCTGTTTAAAGAATGTCATCCTGTCATAGTTAGATCATGATTTTGAAAGTGGGGGAACATCATCAGGCTTTAAGCTCAAGTACTTTCTGAAATGATACACAGTTAAGAAAACAAAAGAGCTTTGGCGAAGCTGGGCATACCACACTCCAACACCTCTCGCCTAGAGACTCAGGCACAGGAGGAAGCATCAAGCTTTCCTAACTCCGGGCACCCCTAAGAAGCACTTTTCTTCCTCTCCACGTGATGGAAACAGACAGCCCCTTTTATAGCAACATCACCAGTAGGGGGGCCAGAGGGTGAACAGACTGTGTTTCCACTGAACACTCCTGTATCAGTTAGCCATTTTTTTTTATTATTTATTTTTTTAGAGACTGTGTCTATCCAGGCTGGAGTACAGTGGTGCCACCATAGTTCACTATAATCTCAAACTCCTGGGCTCCAGTGATCCTCCCACCTCAGTCTCCCAAGTAGCTGGGACTACAGATACATGCCGCCACCACCTCCGGCTAATTTTTCTACTTTTTGTAGAGATGGGGTCTCTACAAAAAGCTCAGGCTGCTCGCTCTTGAACTCCTGGCTTCAAGTGATTCTCCCAAAGTGCTAGGGCCACCACACGCTGCCTATTTTGGGGGATTTTAAAAGGTCTCGAGAACAAGACTGATGGCACCAATTCTTCACCTGTCTACTTTCATTCCCAAATGCCTGATTTCCTTTCAGAAGCATTCTTGGTGCCATTCTTACCAGCTATGATTAAGGCTAGCTTTCACCCCACAGTCGAAGAGGAAAGGGGACAAGGAGAGTGTTTCATGAGGTAACTAAGCAAAATAGGTAAGAGAGAAAGGGAAGGAAGATGAGGGTTAAAGAGGATGTAAGCAGGATTTGAAAAATACCTACCAGCCAGGAAACTGAATTACTTATGATCAGTGAGAGATACAGAAGCCAGTGGGTTCATGAGTACCTAGAACGGAAGTAGCAGGAATGACACTTCAGGCATTATGTGACAATAACCACTTGGGTCACTTGCCTAGGACTACTTGGTTTAAGACCAGATGAGGTGTGGGAAAGTACCAAATGCCAGACACAGGCTTGCAACTCTCATCAAGCCCAAATCAAACCATTAGTTCAACCACACATTGTTGGCATTCGCAATGAACAGGTCTACAGACCCCACAGGGAATGCTCACTGCCTGTTCTCTTAGAGCTCGTTGGGTGCCTATTTAGCTAGTTAGCTATCTTAAGAAAAGGAACTATCCCATAGTTCTATGTCACTTAGCTCTAACAGTAAAGTAGTAAAGTAGAAGGCACCCTCCCTTGTGATATAAGGTCAGGATAGAGTCAGGGCTTATAGAACACACAAAAAAATATATGGAATGAGCACTGTGGTGAATGTTACAGGGACTTAGACATAAAGAAAGAATTGCAGAATAGCAGAGAAGGCCTATTTGAAAGTATACAGAGCCAATTACAGAGCTCTTCTCTTCAAAATCATTCTACCTAGTTCAGTGACTTCCTTCAGCAAATTCAGCAGCCTGAGAGTCTCTCAGGGTCAGGCACAGCAATAGTGAGCAGGCGCCCTCATCACTAACCCTGCAAAGCAAGTATCCCTTTGCATTTATTTAGGAAAGTTTTGGGATTTTTTAAAATTTTCTTTCTTTTCTTTTTATTGTCTTCTAGCCCCCAGAACTAGGAAGGAAAGTTTCTGCCCTACAAAGGACCACAGGGCAGTTTCAAAAAACTTTGGAGATGGTCTTTGTCCAACTCATTCTGCACTGGAGGAAACCAATGCAAATCTTTCACTGGAAAGAAAAAAGTATAAACTAGGCAAGATCTGATTTAAATCCCAGAAGTCATTTCAGAAGGGGACAGGAGTAAGGAAGAAATGTAGCTCTGCCTGTGTGAGTATGTGTATGCTGGGGAGGAAGGCTGTGGTTTACAGAGGCAGAAGTTAAACCATTTTGTTTCTTCTTTAAAGATCTGCTTCTCAGGGAACGCCAAGGGGGCATTTCTCACTTCTTTTTTCTCCTTTTATTTCCTAGTTTTGGGTGATAGGATCCCCCAAATACCCTCCTCTTCCCTGCTGGAACCACATCATACCACCTTCAGGGCACAAGAACTGGAACACAGCCAGGAACAGAAAGAGCAATCAACAAATGTAAAATTTTGACATGTTAGCAAACATTTAAGGTTTCTGGAAGCTACAACTTCCAAGGGCCAATCTCTACATGATGGGGAAATCAAAGCCAGGTGAAGATCTGGGCAGAGTTTCAAATATTCCTGGGTTTATAAAGGAGGTGGAAGGTGGGAGGAAGAATTCTGAAATTGAACTCGCAGAAGGCCAAGCCTCCCACATCCCAAGGGTGACAGCAAACAGGTGTGGACCCAGAACAAGCCCAGGGATGGACAAAGCAGTTATCTCCTAAAGTGCCCTTATCAGAAAATTTCCATCTTTTTTTTATACATTTTATATTTTTTCAAAGTGACTACATTCAGTAATGTTATCTGTTTTGGGGTCATTTGAGTTCCCTTCCAGTTCCACTAAGGATGCTCATGGTAAGGGTTCCCTGCCTCTTGCCCACCTAGTCTCTCCTGGCTCCCCCAGGCTTACCCTGTAGGTTGCCATCTCACACACCATGGAGTCCTGTCTTCTTTGTCATGAAATAAGGTCCCTTTGGACAAAAGGAAATTGAGAATAGAAATGTGCCTTGCACAAGATCACACTGCAAATTAGCAGCACAGCAGGGATTAGAATCCAATTCTCCAAAGTCTAGTCCAGCACTCTTTCCAACTGACCACAATACCTCTGTTATAGGAGAAACATCTGCCCTAGAGCACCAAGACCAAGAATCAAAACAGTTTACTGCATGTCTTTTAAAGCAAAACAACACAGCCAGAATGTTTGGCAGAAACTAACTAAATATTTCCTCTGTGACCTACACCAGAGGGGAAAACTGTGGGAATGGGGTAGGCACAGCACTCAGGGAAATTGGGAAGACCACTGCAAAGGCCAGCAGATGGGTGACAAGAGGGGAAAAATGTAATCTTAAACTGAAGACAAGCGGGGGGCAAAGGAACCAGAGTTTACAAAAAAAAAAAAAAAGGTGGCTGAGATTTTTAAAAAAGAATTCTAGATCTAAATGTGAATGTGAATAGACTGTCACCTAAGAGGGAAATCATTTAGAAGAATACTTAGGAGGACTATCTTTATAAACTTCGGGTGGAAGGAGAATTCTTAAAGAGGACACAGAAAGTACTAACCAAGGAAAAATTGATAAAAGGATATGGAACAAAAATCTCAGGGCAACATAGAAGCAATGACCGTTCTTAGGCCTACAACATAGATCTATGTAGAAGCAACACAATGTAGAAAACCAAGCACCAAACTCTCAACACCAAGGTCTGAACTGAAACAATAAAGGAAAGAGAAAGAGAATGTATACTATTCTGTCCAAACAGAAGCTGGAATAAAGCTTATATGATAAAGTAGACAGGAATCTATGGGTGTGAGATGGATGCCTGGGAAATCAAGGAGAGAGTGGACAGGCTAAAGGCAGGGCACCATTAGTGAAACTGGAAGGAAATTCAAGGGACTCAAACAAGGATCATTGCTGGAATTGAAGAAGTCACCACAGGGAAGAACCAGGTCCAACGCTTAAAAAAAAAAAAAAAAAAAAAAAAAAAACCTACCTGAATTATCCAAGAGAGAAATTCTCCAAAGGGTGTGAAATCTGTGAAGAGAGTAGAAAAGCTGTTACCACCAATAAAATTCACTTAAGCTTTCCAGTGACATTTAAGAAAGAAAAATCTCCAAAGGGCAGACAGGATCACTCAATTGTGTCAGAGGATCTGGTATCAAGACTGCTCAAATGAACGAGAGGCACAGGTGCAGTGGTGAGCACCTGTAGTCCCAGGTACTTGGGAGATTGAGGCAGGAGGATCAATTCAGCCCAGGAGTTCCAGGGTATAGTGTGCTATATTGCACCTGTATATAACCACTGCACTCTAACCTGGACAACACAGTGCGATCCTATCCCCAAAACGAATAAAAATAAAAAATAAAAGGGGGGCTTCCACAAAGAACAAGAGGTCTGAGGCAGGCCTTCTACCAGTGCTCCCAGGGGCAGTGGGTTTCCCTTGCCTCTACCGTGAGCCATAGTAAGAAGTAACACACAATGAAGGCTGTGCCTGCACTCTAGGAGGACAGGCTGACATTGGGAGCAAGGGTGAGGTGACCACACCAGCAAATTGGGCCACTGGTGGTCACCCCTTCACAAGGTCTACCTCTCTTCTCACATGCCATACATACAAGACTGGGGAAGGGAAGGAAAGAACCTGGAACTCTTAACGTCAGAGGGTTCACACTCTACTGGAGGAGCCAGGACACACATTCCAAAGAACTGGGAACCCCTGCATCAACGTGTCAGCTTCACAAGCACCAATAAGCAGTCCAGACTCTACGCTTGGAAGACTATTCCTTTTCTTAGGGGAGAATGCTGACATCTATGGCAGTGACAGGCAAATGAGAAAAGGTCTAATTTCAGGAGTGGAAGGGAATTTCAGCAGACAGATGAACTGCTTCCTGATTATGAACTGATCCACTTACTGGGCAAAGCCTACGAGACAAGGAGTTAATCCAAGGAGAATATCGTTTTTTAAAAGGCAGCTCTTCCCCAGGTGGAAAAATTGAGAATGTAGACAAAAGGAAGGACTAACCTCCATGGAAGCAGGGAAATCCCCCACCCAAGGCCTCATTTGTAATCAAGGGCAGAAAGGATCAAACTAACATAAACAGGCCAGGGAAGCCAGTGTGCCCTTCTCCAGAGAGGCCAAAACACACACTTCCCCCAGCGTGGCCCCTGGAAAGGCAGAGGTAGGTGTTCCCTTGGACAAAAGATGCAGGCCAGAAGAGATGGGGAATTCCCAAGATACTTTCAGGCTCTTTTTCTTTTCCCAGGCACTCACAGCATTCACCAAAACTCCAGGGCACTGAGACCAGGTGGAAGGTGAAGCTAAGATTTTGCTGCTTGGAGAAAAATACAGTTTTTCTCTCCACAAGAAAGACTCAGAAGAAAATAACCAGGCACAGCAGCAGGACCACCCCCACATCTGAGCACCTAGGCCAGAGTCCTGCAGGCTCCCCACACCCTCCTTAGCACCAATGCGATAAACAGCTGTCCTAGAGCAAACAATGGCCCTTTGTCTGTGCCTCCTCCTGTAGATTATCTTGGAGCACCAAACAGGATAATTCCTTCGCAAGAGCAGTTCTAAATACTGGTCCAGGCCAAGATGAAAGTTTTTACCATCCACAGCATCCATCTCAAATAAATCCCTACCTGTTCCATATTAGGTAGTAGGGGTCCCATGCAGCCCCTGTCACCAGCCCCGTCCCCACCACACATAGGAAGCAAAGGCAGACAGGTCCTTGCAGCCCCTTCCTGGAGCCTTCACCAGTCAGACACCAGAGCTGCTGCTCCTGCTTTCTTCCTGGCCTGGCCACAGAACGGAAAGCCTAAGAACTGCTCTTACTCCCTTCTTACCATCCACCAGAATATTCTATGTGGAGTGAAATGACATTGATTATCAATACTGGTTTCATCAAAATACCTGTCAAAATGGACCCTTAACCATAACTGTGATTAAAAAAAAAATAAAGCATCAAACAAGCTGGACAGTCAAGCTTCTCCTGATATTGCACTATCAAATAAAAATTTCCAAATTGACAAACATCAAGCAATTTATGTTGTAACTTTTCTTGATTTGAAATATTTTAAATCTAACCTAAGTTTGTAATAGATAAGTAGAAGGTTCTTTCTCAGCTGTCCTATTAGCCAATTTTATTTATTCATTTAATTTATTTATTATTTTGGTTTACAAATATCTTTTCTTATATGATGTGAAGATGATAGCAGGTTTGGGGTTTTTGTTTTTTTTAGTCCCTTTCCCTGGGAAAAAATAAAAAGCTGGGAATCCTATGTTGACTCCAAATCAAGAAACAAACAAACAAACAGTTTTGTGAAATCCCATATCGCTACAGTGTCCCATTCTTCTCCCATTTTCCTTCACTGGGATAACTGGTGGCAGATGAATTCAGAGCCCACTTCTTCTAAACCATCACCAAGGACTAGATGCCACGGCACAAAATTCCCTTTCCATGAAACAGCGACAATCTGAAGAATTCCTGGTATCATTCCCCTGATTCCTCTCTTGCAACCAGCATTATTCCTCTCCCCGAATGCCTGCAGATCAACGGTACTTAGAGTTTTTCAGAACAGATAGCTGGATACCATGAGTTCCCTAATTCAATCCAGAAGACCCCTCATTTTCCATGATTGCAGCACAAAGAGACATCACAAAGTAGTGGAAAGGGTTTTTAAATCAAATGAACCAGGGTTCAAATTCTGGATCTTGGGCAAGTTACTTGATCTGAGTCATGATTTCTTCCTCTCTCAGACAATTAATCAGATTTATGAAAGTACCAAGTCATGAACAGCACACACAGTAGGTCCCCTATGCCAATTCAGTACTCCCTTAACAGCATTCTCTCCTTTCTCCCCACAAAAGCTAGGCTTTTCAGAGACTTTTTTAAAAAGAGAGCTGGAAATAAGGATACAAGATATATCTTCCCACAAGAAATCAAAGCCGTGTAGAGTTCCTTACCTTGCCTTGCTGGTCATATTGCCATGGCTGCCCTCAGTTGCTTTCCAGGCTCTTAGGAAAGGCCCAAAGCATCCATTTATTGGTCTATACCTCTCATTTCACCCTCTCAAGAGCCTGCAATTATGAATTATTAGATGGCTCAGGGTTCTCTAAGGGCAAGGCTTTCGGTGTCATCCTGGAAAATATTAAAATGTGGAAAAACCACTCATCCCACCACCTCGTGTTTCTGTGTGGTATCGAAATCAACCCTTTGATGGTTTCCTTTTGGAGTTTGTTCAATCTGCTCTACACAAACACTGTATGAGGTCTCTATCACTGTGCTGAACAAGTGTTCCAAAAGCGCAAAAAAATGTCATCAATTTTTTCAGGACTGCGCCGCCCTATTTCACAACATGTCTTTGTATCATGAAAGCAAAAGATTTCCCTGTACCAGATGGGCCAGAAGAGTGCCATGAGTGCTACCTTTTCTGGGACCTTAGAGTGTTTACACAGTTGAATTCTTTACAACGAGGGTGATTTAGTAAATGTACATTAACATGTGCAATTTGATTTAATGTTTAGAACTTTGTAAAAGCTTCTCATGTAAAACAATTCACAAATCAGGACAACAATCCTGTACTGGCCCAAAGATCCCAAGTTTGGTTCCAAAATTGTAGTCACCCTTTTTAATGACAAGCTAAGGACCCCAACCAATCATGTGGTCATGTGAACAGATGTCTCAAATCTTTAATTAAAAGTTTAATAAGAAAAAAAACTACCCAGAAACAATAGAAAGGTTTGATCCAAATATAAAAGATTTTCAGAATCCTGAATAAAAATCAACAATCAGGAACTACTATTATGACATTCTCATATTTTTTAAGTATTAATATATGAAAATTTTAAAAAACTCTCCATGTAGAGAAGACCCAAATCCAAATTTCTTCTGATTTTGCAGAGCATACAAAGCCCAGATAGGCATATATAACTCTCAGAGAAAGTATTTTTACCTCAAATTATTTAACAAGGTGAGTAGACTCCTTGAGCAAATAAAAAAGAAATCTCTTAGAGCTTTGATCTTATCTTGAAAAATGTACCCATCATATATCTCACTCCAAAATATGGCTGAAAGAACAACTTTAAATGAGACTTAAATGTTTAAGTTTTAAATATAAGACCAAATAACCAAAATTAATAATTTCTCATTAAAATGATAAATAAAATGTTAAGCAGGGAAAGAATAATTGTCAAAACTGAATTCTTAGTAAAAAGATAACAAAAGAAAGAAGGAACAGAGAAAGTGGAGGAGGAGCACTATCAGCACATGAAGATAAATTAACAAGTAACTTACACAGAGCTTCATCACACAGTTCTCCCAACGTTTGTGTATATTTAAAAATAAGAAGTTTTAAAAATTAACCTTTAGTGGGAATCTACTAAGTACCAGGCACTGCCTATAAATGTGACACGAAGATAAAATGGCCTCAAGAAAGAAACAGTAAAGCAGAGGTTCTTAACCTAGGGTTCATCCAGGGAAATATCCATGATTTCTATTGATGACAACGTCACAGGTATTACTACTACTACTGTGTTTTATTGCCTATATTCAGAACTAAAAGAAATACTAAATTTCAGTCAGGGGTAAGTGAAAACGATGATGTAATTTTTTTTTCCTATCCAAGTGACAGATCCTTTGAATTCTACCCATGGCACTCAAAGGGTTACATCATTCTGCAAATATTCATTAAATACCTAAAGCGAGACAGTCACTAGGCACTAAGGATACAAAAGTGAAAAGAATACAATAATCCCTAAGCTACACAAATTACAACAGGGTGGCACTAACACAAGAACAGACAGAGAGCTCAATGGAACAAAAGTCTAGAAACATCCCTAAGGGTTCGTGTGTGCGTGCACATATATACATACATACATACATGAGTTTAGCATATGACTAGAGTTGCCATTTTCAAAACAGTGGGGAAAGAATGGATTGCTTAACAAATGACATTACAACTATTTAGAAAAAATTAGGTTAGCAGAGTAATTAAGGGCATGGACTCTGAGACTCAACTACCTGAATCTGCATCTTTGCCACTACTAGCTAGGCAACCTTCAGCAAGTCAAGTTACAGTGACACTAACAGGGATAATACTAGCGCCTACATCACAGGTTGTTGAAAGTACCAAATGAGTCAGTACATGTAAAGCAGTTTTGTTTTGTTTTTGAGATAGGGTTTTACTGTTGCCCAGGCTGGAGTGCAGTGGTGCGATCATAACTCATTGTAGCCTCAATCTCGTGGACTCAAGCGAACCTCTTGCCTCAGCTCCAAGTAGCTAGGACTACAGGCGCACACCACCACACCTGGCTAACTTTTAAATTTTTTTGTAGAGATGGGATCTTATTATGTTGCCCAAGCTGGTATGGAACTCCTGGCCTCAAGCTATCCTCCTGCCTCGGCCTCCCAAAGCACTGGGATTAAAGGCGTGAGCCACCACACCAGCCAGGATATGTAACACCTTTAGATTACTGCCTGGTACACAGCATGCGCTCAAAAATATTATCTGCTATTATTATTGTTACTATTACTTCACATCAGATTAAATTCCAGATTGAGTAAAGATTTAAATGCAAAAAAATAACACCTAAAAAAGCTAGAAGAATATACAACAGATATTTACCTAATCTTGGTGAGGGAAAACTTTTCTAAGAATGACACCACAGATAAAATTTTTTTAAAAGACCAATTAATTTCACTACATTAAATTATTAAAAATTTTATAAATGGAAAATGATTAAGTTAAAAGACAAACGACAAACTGCAGAAAATATATGTAGTATAGATGATACAAGTTAGTATCCTTAATATTAAAAGTATTTGCAAAATCACTATAATAAAATAATGTCACATTTTGATAACCCATTCATGAAATGATAGGCACTTAGGTTGATTCCACATCTTTGCAACTGTGACTTGTGCTGAAATAAACATCTGAGTACAGGTGTCTTTTTGATAAAACAACTTCTTTTCCTTTGGGTAGATACCATGGTAGTGGGACTGCTGGATAGAATGGTAGGTCTTTTAGTTCTTTGAGGAATCTCCACACTGTTTTACATAAAGGTTGTACTGATCTGCAGTCCAACCAACAGTGTATAATAAGCATTCCTTTCTCGCTGCATCCACGTGAGCGTGTATTGTTTTTCTGACTCTCTAATAATAGCCATTCTGACAGGGGTAGGGTAATATTTCACTGTAAATATGTATATATGTAAACAATGATTGTATAGTTGGATCAAGGGTAAGTTTTTTTTTATATTTTTCTATTTTCTAATTTTTCTAGAAAGAACATGAATTACTTATCTAAAATTCAAATAACTAATCGGGGGGAAATGCCCCATCATCCCTGGGCTCATGAAAACAATATGTAGAGGAGAAAAATGAGCCAACACACAACTACTTACAACAATCGGTTCCTCCTGAGTGCAAGGGAAGGCTTGATTCTGCCTGGAGCTGAGTTGTGAAGGATGAATTTGTCAGGGAATGAAATCAGAAGGGCAAGAGAGTATCAAGTACAAAAAAATGGAAGGGAAAAAGAGCCCATTATGTTGGTAAGCTACATACAATTTCATTACGGCACAAACAGCAGGGCATGGGTGGGTGACCTGAACAGAAAGCCAGATCACAAAGACTTCTGATCATCATATCAAAGGGAGAAACTATCCTGTCAAAGAAGAATCAACAAGAGAGCTTGTGTGATTCATTCACATGAGATCAAGGCAAAACAAATGGTAACAGAAGAGTGACTGGGGTAGGAACATGGATACTATCTGAGAAGAGGTATATGGCAACCTTCTAGGGTGCAGGAAATGCTCCGTTATCTTGATCCGAGGAGTGGTTACATAGATATATGCAAACATTGAAATCCAGTAAGCTATACGCTTAATGTCTGTGCACTTTACTGCTTTATTTCTCAATAAAAAAACGAACAGCTTTTAACAAAGAAGCATCAAAATTAAACTGTACTGTAGAAAGCTCACTCTAGGAGCAGCCTGGGAGACTGACTGAACATCCAGAGGCAGCACTCGAGACACTGAAGCTGCATTCCAGCAAAAGATGGCCAAGGCTTTCGTGGGTGGGACACAGCAAGACACTAAGCAGGAGGTCGATTCATGACACATTTGGCAAGTGGAACTGATAGGACTTTATAAGTGTTATGGCTGAGAGAGGAGGAGAAATCAGAGGTGACTCTGATATCATTAGAGGAGTCAGTGAATACAGGAGGAGGAAGAACAGCTTCATAGAGATAAGTATTGAACATGAAAAGTTTGTGGTACCTGTGGATCATCCAGCTGTCTAACTGCGATAATTATATACAGTAGCTATCTGTCAGAAGGCCATCTTCTAAGAATTTCACATATATTAATTCATTTAGTCTCACAACCACCTTATGAGGTACGTACTAATACTTCATTTTACAGATAAGGAAACTCAGGCACAGAGAGGTTAAGTGACTTACCCAGGATCACATATAAGTAGTAGAAAAGGAATTTGAACCAGGCCATCTAGTTTAAGAATCCATGCTCTTAAGGTGACCACTAAGACATAGGTGACATATCTGTGACATAAAGGAAACAGTTGAAGCCCTGGGGATAGCTGAGATCCCAAAGGAAAAGAGTATACAAAAATAAGGAATAATAAAACATGCCCCTTAATGTTGTTCCAAGGGTTAAATGCAATGACATTTATAAAGCCCTCAGCACTGCACAGCTCACAGAACTAGCCCTTTACTAAAGATACCCACTAAAGATAATTCTTCAACAAGATAGTATTATACAAAAGGAACTAGATTAGATTTTAAAAAGTTTAAGGGGCGTAACACCCAGATACAGTATGTGGTTACAGGTTTGATGGTGGTATGAAAAAACAATGACAAGGACATCTAAGAGTCAATGGGTGCTATGGTCTGAATGTTTGTACCCCTCCAAAATTCATCCATTAAAACTCATCCCAGGGTCACTGTATTAAGAGGTGGGGCCTTTGGGGGGTGATTAGGTCATGAGGGCAAAGCACTCATGAATGGGATTAGTGCCCCTGTAAAAGAGGCTTGTAGGAGCCTGTTTGCCCTCTCTGCCATGTGAGGACACAGCCAGAAGGTATCATCTGTGAAGTGCAGGCCCTTACCAGACACTGAATCTGCTGGCCCCTTGATCTTGGAATTCCCAGCCTCCAGAACTGTAAGCAATAAGTTTGTGCTGTTTATAAATTACCTGAGGTTTTCTGTTACAGCAGCTTGAATGGATCAAGACAATCTGAATATGGTCTGGGTATTAGTTAAAACAAAAATTTACTGAATTAGAAAACTGGAGATAACTGAAAAATAAGATAGAATGAAAAGCTATGTATAATATGATCTTACTTTGGTAGAAAATGAATACAAATATGTACATATTTTGTATTTCTCTGCATGCATAGAGAAAGACCTAGAAGGGGATGCACTAAGAGTTTAACAGCAGTGATCTATGGGTGTTGGTAAAGTGAAGCTTTTTATTTTTTTTAGGATGTACAATGCATATATTATATTTTTAAAAGAACCAATTTAAAGTTGAAGTTGATAAAGATAATTTTCTAATTTGTAGTTTTCTATTAACAGAGATCACAGACACAAACCTCAAAACAGTACAAAAGCTGGCTCCAGATGCTAAGCAGAGGGAAACAATCTCACTCCAGTTCGTAATCCAAAGGCCCAGTAAAACACTCTTCTGTATCCATCTTCTTGTTCCTCTTTTTTGTTCTGAGGAGCTGCCTTTTCCAAATGATGGGAAATGAAATTTTAGCATGATTGCCTCCCTCTCATCTGTGTGGTTCATTCTAAGAAGACAAAACACCATGCCCCTGCTAGCATCTCCAACAGGAATCCAGGAAGCAGGCAGAAGTGAAGAACTTGAGAAATATCAAGCACTGTGTGCCCTGTATCCCACTCTAGGCAAAAGCGACTTTCATAGGAAGGAGAAAAGATCGCATGGGGAAGGTGTTCCTTTAGGGATTACACAGGCAGCAGAGTCTCCTTGAAAGATTTCTAATCTTATGGTTTCATTCGGGAAGTGCTGCCCTAATGGAGCTTCCCAAGCTTAATGCAAAGGAATTAATTTTCATTTCTCTAAAATTTAAAGAAGGAGGTTAGGGAGAAGGGGGAAAGGGGAAAAGGGGAAAGGGGCAGGCCCACTGTGGACAAGGAAGTGGGGACACATCACTGCCGACTATACTCTCTTCTTGGCTGCGAATCCCAGCAAACTGGAAAACTGTCACATCTACCTGGTAAATTCCAGTCAACCAGCTGAGAACCCTCACCAAATTCTAACTCATCTTCAAAAGTGCCTCAGTATTCAGCATATTGCCTGTACAGTAAACATTCAGCAAGTGAATGCAAATGTAAGTGAACAGTCTGAACCAACTGAGGGTTTATGGACCAAGCTATATAACCTGAGGGGCTAAAAGAACTTAATGTGAAACAGGATCACATGATACTATTCTATCACTAACATTTGATGCAGTATGATCAAAGATTGAAGCTCCAGTACCCAGCACAGTATCTGGTGTTTAGGAGGTGCTGCTCAACAGATATTTGTTGAATGATGAATACTCCAGGATTTTTTCTGCACCCCAAGCATTCAGATCCAGTATGAGATATTATTTAAAGGTCTGTGTTCTCACTTTCATGCTGACTTTCAAAGTTTTTCACTAGAGATGGAAAAAGATTACTGAAGAAGGAAAAACTTTTAAAGTATCACACACTGTGCCAATTCACTGGCCTGGTAAGGGCTGTATTGATCTATTCTCATCAGTTCTACTTGAAACCCACGTGGACGACGTGAATAGGTCTAGGCTTTAGCACAACCACCCATCCAAAGCATTTGTGGGCCCAGGACACAGGTTTTACTTCCATTGGCCACCTGTGTCCCAGAAAAACAGTGCAAAGTTGGGGTCCTGGATGCCTGACTCCCCAGCCACAATACAGCTTCTCTGACAGGCCCTCTCCTAGAAGCTGCTCCCATTCATTTTCCATCTCTTTCCTCTATCACTCCTCACTCCCTCCATCATTATTTTCACACCAGCATAATGTAATCTTCTAACACTGTCGTAACCTGGCCCAAGTTTCTTAGGGGAAGTAACACTTCCACATTAAAATATCATTTATAGCCACATACAGAATTAAGGCAAAATACCAGGTCTCCTGCTTCTTACCCCCAAATTCTCTTAGAAAGCTGAGTATATACATCTTATCTGAGAATTATATGAGATGACAATTATATGTCATCTTCTCCAAAAGCAACAAATCTCAAAAACAGAAAAAAAACAAACACTAGTAGGCCCCTAGCTACACCAATACCTGGGTTGTTGCAAGGGCCTCCTAACTCCTCTGAGCCTCCACTTTTCTCCTCAATCCCAATGCATTTTCTATACTACTGATTATATGTCACTATCGCTGGAGACAAATACAAAACAATATTTAAAGCATGTTCACATGCTTCCCTCTCATTCTGAATTTAAAGTCTTCAAGATGACATCAAGGGCCAAGCACGGTGACTCACACCTGTAATCCTAGCACTCTGGGAGGCCAAGAAGGACGATCACTTGAGGTCAGGAGTTTGAGACCAGCCTGAGTAAGAGCAAGACCCTGTCTCTATAATAAAAATAAAAAAATAAATAAAATAAAAATAAATGGTAAATTTAAAAAAAAGATGACATCAAGATTCTGCAAGTAATATCCACAATTTTCAGCTAACAACAACAACAAAAAAAGATTCTGCAAGATCCAATTCACCTTATCCAGCCTACTCATGGACCTCTTTCATAAGCCTGCTGGTTCAATTAAGACGACTTAATTCCCATGCCACACAAGCCAACATCTTTTCTGCCTCTAGGCCTTTGCTCATGCTGCACCCAGTCACTCCCCACTCCCCACCCCTGAAGTGTCCTCCTAGATCCTGAAGGCAGCACTGCACTGGGAAACTGAACTCTGGAATCTAGACATAGTTCTGACATAAAATAGCTCTGTGCCTTTGGACAAGTCCTTCACCTCTCTGGGCTCAGTTTTTCTGTCTATAAACAGAAAGGTCAAAATAGTTCACTTTAATAATCTTTACAACTTTGAAAAAAATGCTTCTGATTGCAATACGCTCAACCAAATCCAATCTGTCCTTCAAAGTCTACAAGTCCTCCAAGAATTTTCTCTGAGCACTCCAGCCTATACACTATTCTCTCTCCTCTGAGCGCCTATGCCTGGAATCCAGAACACGTCACACAGTGCATTCATTCAATCAAGATTTTCTGAGCATTTTCTTGGCCACATATTATGGCAAAGCCTTGGTATTACATAAAGCCAATTAGGACCCAGACCTGTATCTATTGCCTGTATAACCCTTTCCTCTCCACTATTTTTATCCAGGGGAAGTCATGTTAAACACGATCACCAAATACGAAAGACACCATTTATTCATTTAACAAATATTTAAAGAAAACCTTCCATGTACTGTTCTAAAAAGTAAAGATACCAGTAAACAAATGGATCAAGTCCCTAACCTCATGGAGTTTATTTATTTGGGAAAGCAGACAGGAAAAAGACAAAAATATGTAGTATAATTTTAGGAAGAGAAACAAGGTGGGGATTAAAGAGCAACTCAGAGCAGTTTTACACAGGATGGTCAAGGAAGGCCTCCTCCCTAAGATGGTACATTCGAGCCCACATTCAAGTGAACTGAGGATACAAACAGGCAATATTCAAGAGGAGCATCCCAGACACAGGGCAAAGGCCCTGAGACAGAAGAGATGGGAGGAAGGTAGACAGCAAGAAGGAAGGCCAGAGATTAGATCACATAAGGACTTGTGGTAAATGAGGATTCTATTTCTGAGTGTGATGGGATTCCACATGAGGGTTAAATGATACTTGGGTTGCTGCACAGAGAAGAGATTATAAAGGGACGGGAGCAGCGGCGCCAGGACCAGTTAGACGGCTACACAGAACCAGTCAAGGGCTTGGTATCCAGTGTCCCACTGCCTAGGTCACTGCATCCTGGCTCTCCAGCTTATGAGGTGTGTGAGCTCAAGAAAGTTCATCTCTCTGTGCCTCAGTTTCTATACCTTGAAGTGAGGATAATAACAGTACCTAAGTTATAAGGTCTGGAAGGTTCAATGAGTACACATAAAACCCTCAGAACAGAGTCTGGCACAGAGTTAACATTCCATGAATGCTCGTACTTTCAAGCCATGGGATCACCTAAGAAAAGTGCAGAGAGAGACAAGAAGGGGACTGAAGACTGAGCCCTGGGCCACTCCAACATCTCCAAAGGAGTCTATTTGGCCCAAGATTTGCCATAAGCCTGCATGTCGCAAGCCCTGTCTGGGGCCCCAAACCCCTTGTATGTAATTCACAATTTAGAGCTTGATAATTTAATACTTTATATAGTTCATTAGGTAACAATTACATGTTCTAAGTTCAGGGGTTTTCTTCTCACAGTTGTCTTGTGTATCTACTGCCATGCTTGGTGTAGGGTTACAGACATACTCAGGTGTTTACAAACACTCATTCATGGATTATGTCATGCAAATTTCAAAGACATCATGTAAGGCACTATGCTTTCTTTTAAGGAAAAAATAATCATCTTCCCCTTCCAGGAATTGTGTGGAATTATAAGTCATATTCTCAGTACCACCCCACCACCAGTCCCATTTTGGCAGAGACAGTCACACTGGCCAAGGCAGTTATACTATCTGCCATGCCGTCCGTTGTCTTACTTGACTTCCCAATCCTCATGCTTTGCGTATAAACTTTTCTCTTTTTTCCTGGTGATTTGTCTAGGTGTAAAAACTTCTCATACTGACAATATGTCACACTTACATCTCCACCCAACCCTCACGGCCCTAAAAGTATCTAAACCCTGAAGCCAAAATGTCCCCCAAAAAACAGGGGCACCAAATCTTAGGAAGAATAGAGGGAAAGAAAATGGGCATAATCCAAAAACATATCCAGAGAATCATCCAGCAGGGTTCTTCCCACCAGCGTACAGGAGTCACAGTGCCTTCAAATAGTTACTATGAATATTTATAAAATGACCTCAAGTGATAAGAGTTTCCAACAGAACAAAGGTCCAAGTCAGAGAGGGGAAAAAAGATTTTTATTTTTTCACTTCTTTATTTACTTCCATAGGACCATATGCCCTTCTGTTTTTCTGCCCTGTCCCACCCACCCATCACCCCACAACCCTAGCCAAGGTGACAAACCACAGAAAACAATGATGAGCCACCAGGACTAGCTCTTGATGTGGCTTCAAACAAGTCTGAGCCTCATATCCTGAGATCTACCACTGGCCCTCCAGGGACCAGTAACAGTGACAAAGACATGGGAACTATGTAGGCGACTCAAATGCAGGCAGAGCTAGGCACATGACATTGCTTTCGAATTGGCTTTCTAGTGCAAATCTAAACCTGGAATAGACAAAGGCTGCTAGAAGTCATTTTACCAATGCCTTTCAGCAGAGCTATTTCTAACTAATTTGGATCACTGAGCTACTTACGGATGAGTTGTAAAAATGGTCCTTCTGAAAAAAGGTATAAAATGGCCTCTGCCTACGTCCTATGACTCTTATGGCACTTCCTTTACAAACACTGTGGCTCTAAATACTATTCTAATTCAAGGCAGTGACTTGTCAAAACACAGATATGGGGTGGGGGGGTAGGGGGGGAAGAGCAAAACAGAACCCTTGCAACCGATATCTCTGATCAATTAGACATCAAGGATTCAAATAAACACTTTGACCTTCTGCTAACCCTATCCCCACAGCACAAAATATTTGCGAGTTGGCTTTTCTTTTTCTCTATGTCTCTACATACAGATTCTAGTGTCCACTGAGAAGCAAAAAAGCTTTGATTCCCCTCCTATACAAGTGTAGAATTTTCAAGAGAACTTGCATTCCCCTGGGACTTGGTCCCAGTGCACAGAAGCCTTTTGGGTCTAAGCACTTAGAATCCATCCCTGGATCAAGAGGTAAGACCAGCTTTCAGGAAAAGCTTCTCCAGGCAGGCTTTACCACTGACCACGAGTGGCACTTCCTAATGCAAGAGGATATTATGCTAACCACAGTTCCCAGCAACAGTAAATGTAAATTAACGTGACTAATAGGAAAAATAACTGACTAGGCCCTGTTTACTCATTAGAAAATACATCCCATGTTGAGCCTTATCAGGGGTCAGCTCAGCACCCAGAGCAGAGGCCAGAGTGATGTATAAACAGCCACTTCCCAACAGCAGTATTTGAATCAGGAGGTATCCAACACTCAATCCAAAAATAATTTCCCATCTAATTTCTTAACTTCACTCATTTGCTGATTCATCAAACCCCTAATATAAAGCATGTTCACTGAGGAAAAGTACTAAGAGAATAAACAGATGCTTAGAGGCACTAGCCTAGTGCTTTTTCCATAGCAGATACTCAAAAACTGTCAGGCATGAGAAAGGAAAAGTGTACGAATGAGAGAATACATAGAGCTTCCCAGGAGACCAATGTCTGACAAATCTCTAGGCACATGGACTCCTTGATTGGCACTTTCTACCCCACTCCAGTTAGCCTCCTTGAAAAGGAAGAATAAGGGAAGGGGAGGGGGTAGATTCCCAAATATCTAGATTCAAACTTGTCTTTAGCTAAATTAACATACATGATCCCAACTTCACATCAAAGAAAGACAAAAAGCCACCAAAATTGACTCTTGCTCACTGAAAGTAGTTTCCAGAACACCAACAAACAGGGACATATTCCCAGCATATTCTAACCACTATGGCCTTTTATCACAAAAGGCCCACAAAAAAGAGTTCATTTCTTAGCTGTTAACAAAGGGTTAAGCAGATTATTTCTATCATATTTGCTTGGGGATCCTAAATTCCATTTTAAACAAATGATTCCCACACTTCTAGAAAGGCCTTAATTGGGCTAATCTGCTACTTTTAGCACAATCTTACAAAGGCTGGATTCTTGTTAAGCCCTTAAAGGACTTGGGCAAAATTCTTTTGATGATAATTTCTCTAAATGATCATCTCCAGAGTTTATATATTTTCCACAATTACTTATACTGATAGGGGGAAACAAAGCATATTTTACCCCAAAAGGCTCTTTCCAATCCGAAAGCTGTAATTGCCAACATATCTGATATTGACTTCCTGCATAAAACAAAACACAAAGCAACAAGTATAATCATAGCTCTAAAAAGTAAGGCTTACATAGGAAAACAGAGAAAGCTTGTTTAGTCAGAGGAAGGGAAGGAAAAGATGGGTATATATGGGATAATTTGTACATTTGGTAGCTGCTATTGGGGTCCAGAAAAGACAATTTGTTCACTCTGTGAAAATCTGTGCATTGAAGAGGGATAGGAAAACAGTAAAAGTAAAAAAACACTAAAAAAAATATTTAGGCTAACTACAAGGAGATAATCTGTGATCATCAATCTGGAAATCTTCCTTAGAAAGCATTTCCTACAGAGGTTGTGAAAACTCTTGAGAGAGAATTTCATAAGAAAGATTTAAGGATGTTTGGAGGTGGAGAAGGTTAAAATAGTCAAAGTTCTACTACCCTAGGAGATGACATCTGAGTATCAAAAGGCTATTCCAGTCCTAGAGAATTGTTCAGATACCATTCCCAACAAAAAATGATTTAGACTGTTTTTAAAAAAGATGCTCCAGTTCTATTCTTCTAAGCTTTTTAGCTATCTCAGAAAATGTAAATCAAGCCAGGCATAGTGGCTCACACCTATGATCCCAGCAACTCAGAGGCTGAAATGGGAAGATTGCTTGCAGCCAGGAATTCAAGATCAGCCTGAGCAACATCGCAAGAGCCTTGTCTCTTAAAAAAAAGAAAAAACATAAATTATTCCTTTAATAAAGTATAAAAATGAAAAATACTTACCAAATATAAAAACATTAACAACTGTGTAAGCAATGCGTCAAAAATGCAACCAAACATTCTGAACATTTAAATAAGAGCACTGCCAAATCTCTTTTTGAGGCCACAACTTTCAAAACTAAAGAGCATTCTCACAGGAACACATACCAAAAGATCAGCAAATGACTAACAATGATCTCTGCCATTCTCTGGAGGAATGACCAGATAACTTATAACCAGAGGCCAGAGATAAAACAAAGTGACTTTCAGGTGAAACAAGATACAAATGGGAGAAGGAACCAAGGGACTAATCAGGTCATGACCTCCTATGTCTGCTCCTGATGTATTACCCTGGTCAAGAAGAACTAAAAAAACTGAGCTAAGAGATCCCTCAAACATCAAATTCCAGAAACTTTTGAATAAATGGCAACCCTGGTACTTTAATCCATGCTTTTGGACTCTAAATACCATACACTAAGAGAGGTCACATTCCTCAGAAGTCCAAAACCCAAACTGGGTCATATCCTAACACATTTAGAGGTAATGGTGTTAATTTCACATATCAAAGTCCTACTCAATAGGGCAAACTCTCCAGGTAAAAATGGGTATGGAGAACCAAGAACACAGTTTGGTTTCACATTTTTTATACTATAGAAAACGATGGTTGGCTGGGTGCAGTGGCTTATGCCTGTAATCCCAGCACTCTGGGAGGCCGAGGCAGGTGGATCGTTTGAGCTCAGGAGTTCAAGGCCAGCCTGAGCAAGAGCGAGACCCCATCTCTACCAAAAATAGAAAGAAATTAACTGGACAACTAAAAAAATATATAGAAAAAATTAGCCAGGCATGGTGGCACATGCCTGTAGTCCCAGCTACTCGGGAAGCTGAGGCAGAAGGATTGCTTGAGACCAGGAGTTTGAGGTTGCTATGAGCTAGGCTGACGCCACGGCACTCTAGCCTGGGCAACAGAGTGAGACTCTGTCTCAAAAATAAATAAATGAATGAATGAATGAATGAATGAATGAATGAATAAATAAATAAAACCATGGTTGACCTGTAACAGTTAAAATAAAACTTCTGTAGTTGGCAAATTTAATTTTTCTGCCCATCGGCTGATCTTTCTTTGTGCAAGTTCCTGCTATCTGATATTCTTCAGTCTAAGAACCAAGCCTTCAAAGCACTGACAAGTTTGGAGGAAAAGGCCTAGAGGCTGCACAAGGAACAGCAAGAAATCCAGATTGGATCCAAAGAGGCAGACAACTGTAGTAAAATGGCTCCACCCACTGTGACCCTTCTTGAGCCCCTATAACAAAAAGTGAAATAAATGCACACTATATCTTAATTGGTCTATTAAGAAAGATAATCTCAATTTGTTTTTACCTTACCAGTATCAAATTTTAAAATTCATTATTTTTAGGAAACAAGAGAATTGGGGGCTGCAGGGGAAAGGCACATCAACTTAATTAAGGTGTTTAGGGCAAGGAAAGGCTTTTAAACAAATTACAACATTGATCCACCTCTCAGGGTAGGGGTGAAAGAAAAAAACCTTTCACCAAAACACTGTGAAACATGGGAATTATAAAGGACAAACCACCAGAGGCGTTGTTCCACATACACATTCCACTTCTGTGTCTGCCTGGTAAGATTCAGATCTTTTCTGACCCCAGCAACCCTGTGGTCACTGCAACTACTTCCTACCCAGTGAACCAAGCTATTATTTACTGCAGAGTACTGCAAGGCAGGAATCAAAACACCCAGATATTGTCTTCAAGGTATAGGGGTTAAAAAATAGAAAGAAACACCCAGATATCTTGGCTACATTTGCTTTTTTTAACTCCCTAATTAAGAACCAAGACTTATACATGACTTGTGATAAGCATGTCACATTCCTATACACAGATGACATATTAATCTTCTAAAAAACACTGTTTTGCCCATCACTTCTTTTCTCAAAAATTTTTAAAAGCTAGACGATGTCTACAGGATAAAGTTCCAGCCCCTGAGCCAGAATTCAAGCTGACCACAGTCAGCCTCAACTGGACCTCCCACTGCTTGTTGTAGAAGGCAGCTGTGAAAGCACATGCTTTGGTCAGACAGCCAGGCATTGGAATTCCAGCTCTACCACTTACTACTTGTGTCATCTTGAGCAGGTTACTTATCTTTCTGATCTCTCTTTGAAACAAAAATTCCTTCATCTTTAAAGCAAGAGCAACAATACCTACTTCACAACACTAAAGAGAGAATGGCATGTGGCACAGTTGAGGCTCAGTATTACTTTTCTCCCTAGTTCCAATCCAAATGGCCTGCTCTCTGTTCCCTTGAAAACTTTCCCCAGCAACTCTCTACCAGTTTCAGAACCACGCTGTGCTTCAAGGCCCAGACGACATCTCCTCTCTTCTACGAAGCTACCCCCTTGTCTCAGAATCATTTTCTCCTTGAGCTTTACAATTTCTTTTTTTTTTTTTTTGAGACAGGGTCTCACTCTGTTGCCCCAGCCAGAGTACAGTGGCCTCATGTCCTGAGCTCAAGTGATCCTCCTGCCTTGGCCTCCCAGAGTGCTAGGATTACTGGCATGAGCCACCACACCTGGCTGCACTTTATAATTCTTATATTCTAAGCCAATCAATCTTAAATTATTATTCTCTTACGTGTCACTCCTCTTTCCCCAATGAGTCCACAAACTCCACAGCAAGGATCTTACTAATTATCAAGCCAATCACAATCTAAGTTCAATAAAAAATACTTTGAAGGTAAGAGTTGCCTTGGTATACCAAAAATGGGTACCCTTCCGGCCCAATTAGGGGATAATAATACTTCCCATACACACTTGAACAATTCTCTGCCCCTTAGGATATCTAAGGGAGTTTTTCCAAAGGTATTTGCTGGATAAATAAAAAGGAAGACTTTGTAAATCTATGTTAGTCACCTGGGAATTCTCTGCCAGGCCAGCAGAATCCAGGAAGCATTCAACAGGCTCTTCTTGAGTTCTTGCTTTATGCTGTCTTTGATTCAGCATGGGAGACAGACTATGAGCAATTCAGTCTCTAGCTCTGATTAGCTTTCTTGAACCTAAACTATTTCTGATCCTTTAAAAACCTCTATTTCTGAAAAAAAAAACTCAATGAAGGGATTCACTTTCTGAAAATATTACTAAAAAAAAAAACCAAAGCAATAAAGCAGCTACTTGGGTTTTAACTTGTGGTCCTATCCTAAGAGGGCCAGTTGAAATGTGTGCATCTAAGAAAGAGGTAGCTGAAAAGAGTCTCCAGATGGGATAATGATCTCTTCACCATTCCCAAGACCCTACGGTCCAAACAGCAGAAACACCTGGTTGGGGATAAAAGCAAGAGCTGGACTAAGGCAGCATTAAGGCAAATTCTCTCACCTAGGGAAGAAGCTATTTTATTCAAATTCAAGTAATTATAAACTACATGCATATAAATATCCCAGGAAAATGCAATTAACTCTTTAGAAACACGAAAACGTTCAGTATCTCAGTTACTAAATTCTTGGACAAGGTGGTATAAACGTTGGCTAAAGTGTGCTCCTTTACTCTTGGGTCACTTAAAAAAAAACCTTTACTATGTAGTGCACATCAGAACTTGGGCAAAAAATGGAAAGTAACCATCCACAAATAAACAGTTTAACTTGTTTAAGAGATAAAATGCAAAGTTAATTTCCCTTTGTTTGAGTTCCGTGTGCGTGTGTGTGTGTGCACGCGCGCGCTACAACAGCTCCAGGTAAAGAGCTCGATAGTCGCTGCACAGCAGCTTGGGCGGCGGCGTCGAGGGGACCAGGCGGTGCGCACAGCCCACTCCCAGGGCTGCCAGAGTCCGGTCTCCGCTCCGCACACGGCGGCTCTTCACTAACCCCGGACCCTCGCCTCGATGTTCCCCACCCCCAACGCCCGGCCCCAGCCGGCCGGAAAGCAGAGCCGGCCACGACCGCCCGCCTGGGAGGGCAGTCCCCACCCGCCCGAGAAGCTGCCCGCCTCCCAGTTCCTCTGTGGCCCCCACGTGAATATTCCCGGAGCCGGCACACTGCCGCCGGGGCAAGGAGTCGGGAATAGCGGGAAAACGGCTAGGAGGGCAAGGGCAGGGGCTGGACCGGGCGCGGCAGAGCCGGAGCCGGTGGCCCCTCCAGCCCGCCACCGACTGGGAGCTAGGGCACCAGGGCAAGCAGGCCACCTCTCGGCGGCGGGCCCGAGTCACTTACCTCTGCGCTCCCCAGCCAGGCCGGTCGCTCCGCACCGACGGGAGCTCGCCCGGAGCCGCGCAGCCCGGAGGAGGAGCCGCTCCTGCAGAGAGGGCGGGCGGCGGGCAGGCATCTGCGCCCCGGGCAGCGGCCGGGCTGGAGGGAGAGAGAAGGGAGGGAGCGCAGATTTGAGTAGAGGGGGGCGTGGAGGATATGTGCCTCCACCCAAGACTGAGAGGGTGGGCTGCTGGAGCCCGGCGGAGGGGAGTGCTCAGAGGCGCTGGAGGGAGCAAGGAAGCCGCACGGAGAGTGCGCGGGGGAGGAGGGGTGGCGGGGGAAGGGAGAAGCAGGGGTGAGGAAGGTGGTGGGCGGGGGAGGCCAGGATGGGAAGTTGGCCCACAAACTGGACGGCCCTCACCTCGACACCATCCGACCTAGAATTGTCTGGGTCTGCAGCAAAGCACAAGGGGGTCTGAAACTTTATGTCATTTTCTCATACACACGTGACCCCCCTGCAGTCCAGATGGTTTCAATCACTGGAGGAAAAAAGCGGCTCTTCTGGTATGCATGAAAAGCCAGAGCTGGGAGAGTCTGGGAAAAGAGAGTCTGCCCCTACAGCCCTCCTGCCTTCAAACAAACCGGTGAACTCTTTCCGTTCTCCCAGCTCTCGGCCTGGGGGAGCCCTACAAACCCCAAAGGACATTAAAAGAAGCTACATTTGGTACTGCTGCAGTAGCAGAACTTCGAAAGCACTAGGGCTGCAAAGGAGATTCTGAGAATTTGTTTTAAATACTCCACTGGCTTACAAAACCAAAAACTAGAAAAGGGTGTCATTTGTTTAATGATAATAAAACAGTGGAGTACTAGCATTGAGAATCTGTGATTTATTAGCAGAATTCTGAAGGAAATTGTTTCCCCAGTATGACAATCCACTTGAAAAAGAATAATGTAAATTACTTAAGATCCAAACCCATACATACTTGGGATGTTAGCAAGCCATGTAACACAATTTTTCCTCCCATAAATCACTATAAATAAAACTCGATATTGAGATGCAAAAATCTGAGCAGCAATGAAAATTGACTTTAAAGTTTACAATTTCAAATTTACAATTTTAAATTAACTAGGTACATTTTAAAGAAACCAATCTGTATGAACATAAGCAAGCTCTGAGGCCAAGACATGTTTCAAAACCCAAGCCAAGTCAATTGTCATATATCCTACAGAGGTATTTACTCAGCTGCAGGGCAAGCATCAAAAATAATGAGTTTAAGATACATACTGGAAATAATTTAACTTGTTCAGGATTGAACACAAATAATGGCAGGAACCAAAATGATAAAAGTCTATTATTCCTTTGCCAAAAAAGGATATTACATATGAATTACTAGTATTAACTCTTCGTTTCCAAAATATTGATGCCAAAGGATATATGTGGCCTCTCTAGCAGAAGGCCTTATATGCAGTGTGCCACAGTTGCCTGTGTGGGCAAAATCAATTCCTGGTAGGTTGAATTGGTTCTACATTAAGAAAGCTCAAAATTTCAGCCGTCGTTGAGGCACACTGGAAAACACAGGGGCCAACTTGAAACTAGGCAAATCAGAACAAGTTTTACTTCAAACTCAAAAATCTAACAGTGAGTTTCTACTCTAATTTACTGAAGTGATTGAACTCTTCAGGAGACCTTGGCCATATTTTGATGGACTTAGCTCCAATCTTCTCCCATTTCCTATGAGGGACCACCCTGCCCCCAGCATGGAACAAGTGAACTCATGAATGTGAAGGCAAGTCAGAATTTAACTTCACGATAATTGCACCTACAGCTCTCTGAGCTCTGCAAGGAGGTGCTCAAGTCTCCCACTTTCAAAATTATTAGAACTTCAACTATTAAAGTCCTGTTTTTCTTTTGAGTGACATCTATAAAGAAAGTCAACTCAATAGAAGGCACCAAGATCTTCTCTGTTTGGACGGTAATTATTTTCATCTTTGGCAGCTGCTGCCGCCACCTCTTATGTGTGCTGAAGTAATGTAAGAGGACAATAATGAGATACAAATAGTTTTTGTTTGCCAATTCCTTTGCAAATTATGCATGAAACTTTTTTAATTCTTAAGAAAAAGCTTCACTATACCTGCTGTTTCAGAAAGAAAATTAACATTTCTTAAGTTTTCTAAATACAGTCTAAATATAGTCTTGAGTCTAAACTCCCCTTAAGTGATTACTGGTTCATTTTAATACTGGCCAAATATTTATTACAGACACTGACATCTGAAATGTTGTTAATGCTATCTTAAATGGTGCTCATTTAGTAATTTGCATTAACCTAATATTCACATCATTTCACAAACAAGGTCAACTAAGTACAAGGAGCTAAGGGAAATGGTAAGCCCTTTGAGAACAGGAACCCAGTCTATCTTGCTAAAATTACATCCTATGTGCCTAGCAGAGTCCAGCATGAAGTAGTGCACAATTAATACATGCTGCCTGAATAAATGAAAGCTAAACAAAAACATTCCTCATAAGGTTACAATCCTGTTGTAGAGACATGTGACTTGTAAACAACAGAATGAAATGACAGCCATAGGAAGGACACTAGCAACAAAAAAGAGGAAAGGATAATTAGCATTAGCTGGCCTTGGATTTTAATCACAACATATATTTAGAAATGCACAGAGAATGCTGAAAATATGAAGCGCTTGTAGAAGGAATTTGGTATATTTACTGCCTCATTCAGGGATCTCAGAGATATACTTTCCCATGTCCCCATTACTCAGTCCTCTCAACACACAGCCAAGACAAGATTTGAGCATAAACATCCTGACTCTAATTTGGATAGTATGAATACTGTTTCTTTCATCCTCTCTCATACATCTCCTCCACCCCCAAGCCATTTCCTCTGTACTGTCTTCTGTCAGTCTAATGAAAGTTTCCTAATCTTTAGAAGCAGTAGCTTTGGTTCTCTTTGTGTGGAGAAGTACAATACACCCTGATTACATGGTTATATTCCATACAGATGCCTGGCAACACATTTTATAGCTAAGAGTCTGTTTAATATTTTAACTTTGAGAGACTTATAATTCAACTATGTTGTTATATACCAAAATAGAACTTGACGTCACAAAGATGGGCTTTACTTCCTTTTGCTATTTTAAATACTGCGCTTAAGCATGGTGAGTTGTTTGGGTTTTCTGGCTCATGGATTTTGCTTTGGCATGTTTTATTTTTTTCCTTTGATGGACAGAGGGGTTAAGATCTTCTAGGAAGACTTTCAGGTTTGCAGGTCTAGTACTTATGAAACAATAATTTCCTCCTAGTACTCTGCCTGTAATATTATATTTGTTATAATAGGGGCCTTATAATATATAAGGGGCAGTGGGGGCTTATTTATGCTTCATGAGCCAAATAACCAAGTTTCTCTATGGCAGGCAACTCGGAAAGGTGGTTGGCCTAGATGACTTTTTTTGAGACAGAGTCTCACTTTGTTGCCCTGGCTAGAGTGAGTCAGCCTAGCTCACAGCAACCTCAGACTCCTGGGCTCAAGCGATCCTCCTGCCTCAGCCTCCCGAGTAGCTGGGACTACAGTCATGCGCCACCATGCCCGGCTAATCTTTTCTATATATTTTTAGCTGTCCAATTAATTTCTTTCTATTTTTAGTAGAGACGGTCTCGCTCTTGCTCAGGCTGGTTTCGAACTCTTGAGCTCAAACAATCCGCCCGCCTCGGCCTCCCAGAGTGCTAGGATTACAGGCGTGAACCATCGCGCCCGGCCTAACCTTCTTTTATAATTCCTCGCAGTCTAAAGATAAAGTCCAAGCTCCTTAACAAAGTCTCATGAAGTCCTCTATGTTATAGACACAAGCTACCCTACCATAGTCATCTTCTAACCCTAAGAAAACTGCA
>CAUYSK010097631.1:0-51634 GCA_963575035.1 Avahi laniger | reverse complement strand
TCCGAGTTTCAAGCGTGTCCATCCCTCGGATGGTGCGCATTGCACTCTTTGTGTGCATATACTCTGCCCCCTCCTCCCTTCCCCACCTTCCTCCTGCCTGACATCCAATAGATCAAACCCACTTTTCCTGACTTCTCCTCTAAAAGTTGAGCCTATATATAGTACAGGGACACAAATATTAAGTGCATTTCAGCAACATATGGAAAAGATCTTTTGTTGGGGCTTAGTCAGTCATAAAAATATTTGTTTGTATGATGTAACCTTTCAAATAGGATGCTGAGTAATTCTCTAACTGGAACGAAGTGCATTTTAGACATTCCTTGTGACCATGTGTCACATTACAGTTCTCCTGTAGGCATTCCAGTGTTCAAATGAAGCTCTAATTCACTATTATCATCAAGAGCTATTGAAATGGCTTTGCTTATACCTTTTACAAGTTTTCATGCTGAAAAAGAAAAACTGTGATGTTGGAAAAAGGAAGTATTGGAAGTAGGTAGAGAGGTGGTGGTGATATACAGAGCCATATGCATAATTTTAGGAAATATAAGCATATTTTTTATGAATGAAGAACATAAATTATATACTACCCTTTAAAAATGTGTTTTCATTGATCTATTTAATTGTTATCTCAAGATATTATAGTTAAACTAAAAAGTAAAAACTTTTTTTAGCTCCTTCACTTCAACTAGTGGCTTTTATATAAAATGTGCTCTCAAAGCTACACAATATTGAAGAAGTAATGTTTCTTACCACAAAAGCTTTCAAAGTAATTTATAAACTCATATATAATCTGTGAAGATTTTGTGAGTGGGCACAATTGCTATTACCAGCAACCCTCTTTTACTTTATGCTGCTAATTGATATCTGGGTTAAATGCAAGATTCTTGAGTAAAGGGTTAACAAAGTTAAATATCACTGATTTGTATTGCCTATAGAGTGAAAACACAGCATCTGACTTTTACAGCATGGGTTTGTTTGTGGTGCATGGATTCCTATTTTGTCTTTTTTTCCTTTGCTGTTTTTCCCTTGTGTTAACCTGCAAAGAACATAGGAAACAATTGTAAATCATATTCTTCATTTGCTTTATTCACTAAGCTTTCATTTTTCTTGAACATAACAGATCTGTCACTGGATTTTCTACAAATTATTTTTTACAAATTTTTGAAAGTGCCCTTAGCCTTCACAGATTGAGATTTTTTTCTTATGTATTTATTTCTTTTTCAGTAAAATATTATGTCTTGGTATTTATTTATGAACACACACACACACACCCTATAGAAGCTAAGAGATGACAACATAATTCCAGTAAGGCTTTAAATGATAAGGTGCATTGGTATATTTGCCTAAAAGAAAACCAGTATCATTGGTGGATATAATTTTAAAATATGACATTATTTGTCAAATTGTAAGGTATCTCAGAATCACCTGAAGAACTTCTTAAAACATGGATTGTTGGGCCCTACCCCAGAGGTTCTAATTCAGTACCACCGGGGTCAGGCCTGGAAATCTACATTGCTAAAAAGTTCCTAGGTGATGTTGAGGCTGCTAGTCCAAGGACCACACTTTGAGAACCACTGCCTTAGCTTATAGGAACAGGAGATGTCAGCTCCTCTCCCTTTCATATCACCATATCCAGAGAACTTGTTTTTGCACAGCCCAACTCTCAGCCCACTTATTGACAGCTGTTTTATTGTAGCTGGAGGCTTTACAGTAAGCTGTTTATTGCTGCTTCCCAACCTGTTTGACAGCATTTGGGGAATTAATTTTGTTAGCCCCTGTGTGCTTTTTTGGGGGGAGCGGGGAGGGAAGATAAATGAAAATGTTAAAGTTAAAAAAATAGTGACCCATTTACATTTGACAACTTCCTCAAGTAATAAAACAATCTGTATGAGTTGTACTGGAGTTTGCTTCTAAATAAACAGTCATATTAAATTTTCTAAATGAAATTCTCATTTTAGAGCTTTAAACGTCCTGACTTTTCACAATCTAGATTATTTGCTTATATATACATTTGTGTATATATTGAAGAATTTATACATTGAAATTGTACGTGCATGCTGTACTTACGTATGTACATGTATTTTTACAGTGTAAAGGGAATTTCTTCTATTCCAAACCATTTAGAGATACTATATTATATTTATGATTACTTTTCATTTTTGAGTAATCCACTACAACCACTACTGAAATGTTGTGATGTCACGTAAAATGCACAAGAAAGTCACAGAATTGATGATATTTAGAACAGCCAAAATGAGAAATGCAATTTAGAGTGAAGGGAGCAAATGTTAAATAATGAGAGATGAGCAAAAACTTTAAGATATTTTCAGCTATTAAATTTTGGAGTATGTAGATAGTGATGGTTGAACTTGGGTGGCATGTGGAGAAAAATTGTTCCCCAAAATGCAAATTTTATTTTTAAAATGTTATTAGTTATGATTTTTATTTCTGCTTCTCTTTGGCTAAGTGCCCTATGGTCACGAAGTCAGTATTCATATTTGTGGGACAGGAGATAGGCAGAACCTCTTGGATATCGATTTAAGTTTTTGAAAGGAGGATGTGTCAACCGTTCATACTGGTTATCTTTCCTGTTGGGATTTCTGAGACAAATATTTGATTATTCTTTTTCTTCTTGATAGTCCTAAGCTAGGAAATTCAAGGTGCATTTTGTCATTCATTCCTAATAACTTTAAGAAAGATAAAAATGAAAAGTTGCCACTGTATTAAACATAGACATGTCTGCTGATTCCTGCGCATTTGTTAACACAGAGAAAATAATTCGTGTAGTTAAAATGTTCTTTTCTCTAATATTCTAAATTTTGTTGCGATCAATTCTAGATATAGAAACAAGGTATATTAATGTTCTCCTCAGTTTCACATCAGTCATCTTCATGGTCTTATAGGAGAGGCTTTGGTATCATAAAAATTAACTTGCAAATATTGTGCTTGTAATAATATGTTCTACTCTTATGGTATATGCATATTCTTATTATTTAAATAGCTTTAAACTATCATTGGTCTTCTCATGATTGCACAAATTAAATTAAAATTTGTGAAACAGTAATAATAAACTAGAATTTAGATTTAATGCAGAACCTCAAATCTAAAATCAGATTTTCTCATAAGCAATTGAGATTTGTATTGAATCTTGAGGCTTCATATTGATGTACATATCTATAAAGTACACCCAAAATATTAGATATGACATCTTAATGTATTACTTTTATATTACATTATTTTACACTGCAATACTTAGGTATGAAAGTGACACCGTTAAATTGTATTTTCTTGTAATCTATGTTTCCACAGCTATTTTCATTTTATTATTTAAATTTTTTGGTTTCTAAATTTTTTTTTAGTTGGAGGAATTGAAAATTCCCCAAATACTGAAAACTACAGTGGTCGTGTTGGTCCAGCTATACCAATCTGGGTGTTTACAGGTCAAATGTCTACATTTCTCTTTTTTAATATTTCTCAGTTTTACTTTGTTAAGCACTTAGCTTTTGTATAGTTAGAAACAAAACTGTGAATCTGGTGGATTTTTTGGTATTTTTACTTAAAATCCTTGGGATAAGCTCGCTCTTAGTCTGTTTTCTTGAAGGTGATCTTTTATTAAAAATATAGTCTCTTACCAATGTTAGTAAATTGATTAATGCCCTATATATTTAATTGAGTTGGAAAATAAGAAGGATTTAGTGTGGATTTTAAAAAATTTTTTCCTTTCTTTCTTTTTTTTTTTCCTATTTCTCTTTTCTAAATGTCAGTGTTCTCAGTCAGACTTGAAAAAAACTTTTATACAAGTCCTTAGCAAACTTCAAATTATTCTTCACACCTAATTTCACATTTAATATTTTTTCATAATTTGGTACATATCAGCACCCTAAAATTTATATTAGGTTTGTGAAAATATGACTCTAATCACAGGCGAGGTATTAGTGAGCGTTCGGGAATACAAGTTGGGTGGAGGCTTACACTAAAGTTTCATGGAGGCATAGGAGTCAGACTTTCTAATAAATAATATGCTAATGTCTTGTGGCCTTTTTAATAGCACTTCCCAAATCTGCATCATACTATAGAAGTAAATACAAATGTAGAAGTAGGATCTCTCATAAGGAGATATACTCTGCTGTTTAAGATTTCATCAGTTGTTATTTCAGAAAACTGTCAAATCTGTCAAACACTTCATTTGGAAAGAAACACATGCTTTTTGCCTTTGTTTGATACAAACCTATTGGGCTGTCAGTCATCAGAAACATAGAACAAAAAAGATATATTACCATGATTGACACTTTGCTTTTGATTTATATTATTTTTTCCCTAAGCCAAGATTCATTAAAATCTGAAATTCCTAAATAAGTTAAACAACTGTCCTTTCTCAACAGTAAAGAGTGATGACAGGAATAAATTGAAAAATCAGCCCGTATTTAATCTTTCCCATTCATATTTTTGTCCTATAGACAGTTTGTCTCCTATAGACAAGAATAGAAGCAGAATCAGTAGAATTTTCTGAGCCATAGCATATAACTTTAAGGAATTCTGAACTCAAAAGTTATTCATTAGGGATCTGTTTTTATGTATTTATCCATTGTTCAAATGCCATGTGAAAATATTTTCCCTTGATCTTTAACAGCTTGATTGATCACAGTGACATAAGCACATATCACATGTAAAACGATGGACTTTGTACCACCTGTACAGTTAGGAATGGTGAAGGCAGAAGCACAGACAAGATCTTTGAGGCAGGCATATTTGATTGATTCTCTGGGGTCACTTTACACTAATTTTTCCAGGTCCTTGAGAAAATATAAGAAATTAATTTATCTGTTATTTAAAGGACTTCACTACATACAGCTTCATCACTTAGTATATTTTTAATTATGTGGGCTGCAGGAAAGGATGGAAATTTGGGCAATTTTTATCATGTTTGTATAATATCCTATATTTTAACATTCTTCCACAGTTTCTCTTTCTATCTGACCATCTCTACATTTTCGTACTGCATTGCTTTGTTATTATCTACTCTCTGGGCCTCTTTCAGTCTGGTAGCAGTTGATTAAGAAACACTCTAATCCCTTTCAGGGTATTGAGGAACTAATGGATTGCAGAGTATTTGAGTCTTTAAGCTTCTATTGTAAACGGTATGAAGAATTGTCATTGATCTGATATTTGCATATATCTCTCCCAGTGCTACTTACTTTGCCTCCTTTTTTGTCCTCTTAATCTTCAGCTTTCATTCTGAGAATATTTATTTTAGTCGGAAATAAGCATGCCAGTGATAGAAATTTGGGATTCACCTCCAAATGAATGCCGTCACAGACAGGGAAGCTCTGGCACATTTTGCATAGATCTGTATGAACACAGTGAACCCTTCATAAGCTCTTAGATTGCAGGAAATCAGTGCTGAAAATTAAGTGGGGTTTTAAAGATTTGCAAAGTAGAGAGCTTTGTATAATGCTGGTATTGCAGGTGCCTATTAAATATGAAGTAAAGGCTTTGTAATACAACTAGCTAACACATTTCCCTCCACATTAGAGTGATTTATAGCCTAGGGAATTAGTCTTGCCTATTTTTTCCAAATGCAGATACATTGGATGTGTCTGAAAGAATAAAAATCTCAAATACATGCCTTGGAATGGGCAGATTTGCTCTTTGATGATTCTAATTACTCAAGAAAGACAGTGCAGGCCTGCTTGTACTTACTTGTGGTACCTCTGCTGCCCGTGATCTGGCCTTTACCTCTCCTCAGAAGAAACTCTCAATTGTGTGTGCAGACTCTCCTCTGGACATAAATCAGATCAAAACCTTAGGTATCTGTAAGACTATGTAGCATTACCATAATGAAGAGGTCTGGGTGCTAAGTGAATACTTTCATCCTCATAGGAATTATTGTTGAATCATTTCTCAAACTATATTTTTAGAATTCATCTTCACTCCATTTGTAAATAGTGCATATTTGCAGCACAGCATTTCATTCTAGACATACATGGATTTTAATATATTTACCTTCATGACAGTGTTGAGTAAAATGACTTAGAGTTCTTTAATGCTTAATGTCTTTGGCTAGACCTGTTAGATATAAATCGGTGGAAATAGCTGTGTATATTTTAAAGTGATTTTACAAATCCTATATCTCTAGCTACCAGAATATATAATCCATGTGCAGCCCACAGTAGGCACAGTGGCTTGTGAGAGTCATCATAGATGATCGATTTTTAGAACAAAACAGTTTTTGTACAAGACAATAGCAACCGCAATTCAACGAATGATTTTTTTTTCTTCTCATTAAACAAACCTCAATAAGGAAAAGAATAGAAACACAGAAGGAATTATGAAATGAAGCTGTATCTTTTATAGGAAGAAAATGTCTTATGCTGACAGTAGTAGTTCCATAGTAGATATTATTTGGGAAAAAAAAAAGTACTGTTGGCTTTTTGGATTCGGAGGCTGCAGCCAATCTGAGCCTCTGTGGATAGCAGCTGCATGCTGAGCACTTTCAAATACACAGCTACGTAGGATTCTGCAGGAAACTTTCTGTAGAAGGTGCAAGTGACAAATGGAGACAAAATGGAGTGAGTTCTGAGTTGTGAGCTGATGCCCTCCTGTGTTACATATTCATGTCGTTGAACCAATTTTCACATTTTAAGTCTGGAATTACAATAGCTTTTCCTGCATGAGTCAACTGTGGACACACCTGGACTGGCAACTTTTCTTTGTCCCATTTCTTAAGTCGTTCACTAGGTGGAATATATTTGTGTTACTAATATACATCTGGTTTCTTAGTTTCTTGATAGATTTTAAAATGACACAAAAGTATTAATATTTCTGTATACCTTCCCAGTATGTGTGTGTGTGTGTGTATATATTCTTGCTTATGGCAATCATAATGTATCAAATAAGACCCACGATATGTCCTTTTTGGTAGAAATAGTAAATTCATATTTCTTTTGATTTATGGTTTCAGATAATATATTTTTCCTTTGCTATTTTTAAAATTGTTCTTCTTACTGATGCCTTTTTCAAAGTCAAGGAATAATCTTAAATTTTAGATATATAGATCAATAATGTTTCAATGCATTCCCAACCCATTTAAATTTCCAACATAAAAGAGATGGTAGAATTTATATGAAAATAAATTGTCTCTTTTTTTGCCTCAGAATTGGAATAAGTATCAAAATTTCATGACACCATAATAATTTAAAACAGACACAGTCTTCAGGATATTTTAGTTTGACATGAAGTCATTTTCATTCTTGGTGTTGATGGCATGATCTGCCACGTAGTGGCCACAACATACTTTGAATTAATACATCGATTGATTTTTAAACATGATAATAATTAAGCAAAAGCATTTTAACACCTAAAGGTTCTGTTTTAGACAACTGAATTCTGCTTTAGCTAAGGGTTATTGACTCTGGATGATACTGCGAGCAACAGTCCTCGGGGTTTGAGCTATTCCTGCAGGACCGTCTGTTATTGGCAGGCAGGGGGTCTGCGTCCTCCCCAGCTGATGCAGTGTCAACCCCAGGCGTACATTCAGGATCGCTCGAAACAGGGCCCTAGTTCCTGATGATCTTTCAGTCTCAAATGGGAGTTCAGTCAAACCAAAAACTGGTATATCATAACTTAAAGCATAATAATTACAAATAATATAGGAAAGTTCCTGAAAGTAAGAGGCTGTGTCTTTCTTACCCTTGTATTTCCAACACTGAATCTACAACCAACAAAAAGAGTGAACTTAGCAGGAATTCAGTAAATGTGGGTCTAACATGAGATATTGGCAGATATTGGAATTATACTTTCTCTATGTGTAATATCATCTACTGATTTAATTTCTAAAACAACTGTAGAAAGAAGACATTATCATTCTTGTTCAACATATAGTGTTTTGTCACTTAGGGGCCTGTGTGGTTCCCAGTCTCCCTCATTTCTTGCACACCACCATGTCTGCTCATCATACCATGTTTTCCATATTAGAGTATAATGTGGTAAGGATGACCTAAATAAACAGGGTCAGATTCCTTCTCTTCCAAACCTCCTCAGGTAAAACTTTTATTTAAATCTTTGAATACCTACATTATCGAGTGGTTATTCTAAACATAATGATCCGTAGATTTACTTTATCTGCTTAATAGAGATACATGTTTTAGAAGAAAAATAAGGTATAACATTGAAGTCCTCTTAATAGACTTTTGAGCCATCCAGACAGTACACTAGAATCAAGTATAAATTCTATAAAAATAAGCAAAATAATAATTAAATAGTGATTAAGGCAGTGTCTAGCTACTATATTAATTTTAGAAAGATAAATGCGGTGTCCAATAGAACTCAGACTACTTCTGCATTCTCAAGACTCCAATGGACCTTTGGGATTATTTGGCCTATGCAATTCTTTTTCCAACTGAAGAAATGGAGACTAGGAGCTAGTTTGATACTTGGAGTAAGAAAAATGACTTGGCGAACTGCTACATAAAAACTGTGTGACATTAGGCACCTCGTTTAAATGTACCAGTCCTTGCTTCCCTTGTCTGTAAAATGGATTTTATCATGCCAAATCCATAAAGTTGTCATGAGATTAAATGAGCAGATATATGTGAATGTCTAGCCGATTGTAAGCAGACATTCAAAAAAGTTTCCGTTTTTCCACTTCTTTTGTCCAAGAATACCAGCTTACTACTGATTTAATGAATTGTTCACTCATTTAATGAATTGTTCTCTTAGTTTTGTTTTTGGTGGTTTTCTTGAATCTGAGCTTTATTACATCTTTTTCACTAACAAGTCATCTGTATTAATCTGATTTTTGTTTAAAACACTATTTCTTGATTATTTAGGACTTTTGAAAAGTTGATCTTTTTAAAACAGTATCAGAATACAGCATTGGGATGTTTAGTCTCCATCTTAGTCCCTGTTAATTTCACATTTGTATAATTGTTTAATCTTTCATTTTGGGTCTTCTACCTATTTCATTTGTGTATCGTGTTTTAAAATTATTCTGTCCCTTTTAGTATTTTTTATTCATTTACTTCCCCGTACATTACCCAGAGAGGCTCCACCCGTCTGGAGATTTTCACCTTACGCATCACTCCTATTATAAAACAACATATAAGAGAGTGAATCTGTTTCGCAGTCAATACTTAACACAGCTGGAATCATTTGAAACCTGCTGGTTCTTGCTTCCAATTATTCCATAGACTAGAAAGCATCCCTGTTGAAGTAATGGCATCCATGGTGTAATTAAACTAGTTAAAATGCCTTGGAGTATATGGATTATATTTCAGGGATTCATTAAATTTATGCCAGAAGCATAATAACCAACATCTTTTATTACTTTTCTTATTTTAAAATAGCATATATACATTTTATAAGTAAGTTTTTAATGTCTGTATATATAAATTTATAATGTTTGAGTATGTAGTCGACATAATAACATAAACGAGACCCAACAAATGAAAATATAATACATATGATAGTACCTGAGGAATACCTTTTCTTAATATCATGGGACAAAAATCATTTCCTTTTGTTGGAATAGCTGAAATTATCAAGATAAAGTTTCTGATTTGGATTTTGAGCAGAATATAGTGGACATTCGTTACTAATTCAATTAACTTTGGCAACTAAATAAGAACTAGATATAGTCAAATTTCTATTGGTCTTACTGTGTTGTAGGTGGTATAATTAAATTTTTAACTTCTTCTTGACCCTGACCACCTTTCTGTGCAATTCAGTTGTTTTTGGATTGGCCTTTTGGTTTAATCCTAGTTTTATGTGGTAACAGTTCAGTAAGAAAAAGGACTTTAAAATAAAACAAACTGGCAATAAAATACCTATTTTTTGTTCCTAGAAAAGTTTAACGAAACAGATAAAATCTGGCAAAGTAGCATGGTTTCCTTTCGGCTTCTGCTTGCTTTATGCTAAGATATGATAACCATTTTATAGCATTAGGATACTGAATATGGTAGAGACATAGTGTGGATATTTTCTTGGGTACCAGACATCATAAAGTTGTAAACATTATAGCCTGGCATATAGTATATGCTCAATAAATTCTACTTAATCCCACCACAAGGGCAAACATGAAAATAATCAACATAAATGACAGTGTTCAACACATTTTAAGTGGTAAAAATCAGGCCTTAAGGATTTGGATTCATTGTTTTATGTGAAATATTTAGCATTCTCATGACATCAAGTACATATACATGTATACCATATGAAGCCATATATTTATCATATACAGCTAAATGTAAATTAAGATAGCTATCATTTTATGTTGTCCATATCAATGGTTTCTTCCATTAGTTTTTAATAATGGAGAGGTAACTGTCCCAGGATGTCTATGTAAATTCCAGTTCAGATAATGACCAAATGCTTACTCTATGAAGAAAATTATGTTTCTTGTACTGTACCTCTCACATCTTTCCGCATCAGAACAGAGTTCACTTGATTTTCTCATACAGCAATGTAAAGGACTTTTTCTGCCTGCTACACCTTATCTTATTCGGACATACGTCTGACAACTAGATAATATCCAACTTTATCACTAGACTACTCAACCATATATTTTCCTTAATGGATACCAATACATATTCTAGAAATACATGCTATAGTTTTAAATTTGTATTGTCTTTAAATTATCTGATATATAACTGTTAAATTTTCTGCCACCAAAGACCTATAATACAATCCATTGATGTATACACAAATTAGACTTTTTTAAATTTTTGTTGAGTCTGTTATTCAGCATACATCTTATGAGTAATCGCTGTGATCCAGGAATAGTATTAGAAATGAGAATTTTTTAAAAAATTAAAAAGACATTTTCTTTGCTTTAAAATATTTCAGTGAATTTTTAGCACAATACTTTTTTTCTTGGAATTTCCTTATTTAAAAAAATATGAGTTCTGTCTCTGTTTTAAATAGATGTCATCATTTCCCTGAAATATATAATATTTTATAAAGTCTCTCTCTCTCTTTTTTTTTTTTAACTGCTGCTGGAGACTTGATCTTTGAATGGGGTAATAAAATTCTAAGATCTATTACTCTAATTATAAGAATGCCAGGTTTAAATTTATCCTTTGGTTAATTTAGAGAGAAATACACTTTTTCATCCTTAAAATCACACTTCTTCTACAGACAAAGGTGTTAATAAAATATAGTTGCAAGTAAAACTTCATTTTTTAAAACTATATGAGATTAGCATATTTGCCATATTAAAGATTACTCTTAAAATATGGCATACATTGATAATGTTGAGTAATAACCCAAGTTAAAATAGACAGTGGTTCTCTAAAAATGGAGTTTCACTTGTAAAGAAATCCATTTCGAAAAGGCTATTTCAAGTCCTGGTATTCCCAAAAAGAATGTCTGGTTTCAGCCTTCACCCTGTGAAAAGACACAAGTTTAACATGGACATGGAACATAGATGTTAAATTCTGGCTGGAATAAATTTTCGGTTTAATTGGCTTTTGCCTCCAGATGGTTCTGATTTTGGCAAGTCCATTTTCTTATGAATATGTATCACAATATTTCAAAGAATCAATGCAATGACATAAATGTTGAAAATAGAGGTCTTTTTTATATATATATTTTTTCTTGAATTGAGAAACATTCATATCCTGAAAATTTGTTTTTCTCTCATAGATGAAAATGTCATAATTGGGCTTTTTAGGCAAGACAGACTATTTTATTTTTAACTCAATCATTTTTGAATCACTAATTTACATATGGCTGAATGTTTATATAAGCAGGTCATTCCAAAATTTTAATATCATATTTAAGCAAAAATCTTTGGTTTTTGAAAAATAATGCACATAATGCCTCACCTGCACATTCTTATGCAAACATATTTTAAAAGATAAATCTTTATTGCCAGAAAATGTGCTATTTTAATTGCAATTAGACTTCTGTGATAACCATCAAGCTGGTGCTTAACTCTAAAAGGATCTTTCCAACTGTTCTGTGGATGCGTAGACTTAGGCAACTATCACCAAGTAATTACTACAATTTAAATGAACTACAAAATTGAAACCTGCCAAAATATATAGACCTCAGGAATAAAATTTGTAATAGCATTTTTTAATTAATTGATTAAAATATAAGTAATTTTTTTTAAAAATCAGAAATGGATTGATATGACAAATCATATAACTATATGTAATTCACTTTTTAATAATATGAAAATATGGACTGGTAAACTAATTTAGAATCAAGAAACAGGGCGTATTAAGCTAAGATAGAAACATTTAAATAAAGATATGTATGAAAATCACATGAGTGTTGCCCGTCTGCAGTAACTGATTTCTGCATAAGATCAGAAATGTGGCAATCTCACCATTACTCACAGAGACAATTAACTTGGTGTTTTTATGTAGTTTCAGCTCCTTGCTTGTTATGATTTTGGTGAGTATGCAATGCATTAACAAAGAAAATAAACCAGTAATGGTTTTTAAATATTTAGATTTCCCCATTTTCTAAACCTTTATATTCATTATATTCTCATTTTTGGCTACAATAATGTCTATTCAAAACCATTTAAAGTTTGCTAAAATTTCATTTAGCATCTTGAGAATTCATTTTTCTCCTCTGAAAATTAAATAATTGGACTCAGCCATTTTTTCATTTCTTTTATTAAAACATTGAGCTGCAGCTTTTGTTAATTACTTAGGGAAACATCGCTCCTTGGCAGGTTTTCTCTTGCCAGCCAACATCCATCTGGCCCACTTCTTTCTTTCATCAATTAATATGTGTTCAAATAGTGCAAATCAATGTTAACATTGGCTCAAGAAACACAATTACAAAGTAAATCACATGGTTCAGTCCCTCCCAACAGTGAAGGATTTGTAATATTTGCATTGTTTGTATGATCTATGTTATCATCTGTTGCATTAGTGTTGATAACAGAGTATTGTCTTTATCTTCTTTAAGGCTTCTGCCTGATTAATTTTCCCCTTCTGAACTAGAAAATTAACTTTTTGCTCTAAATCAGAAATCATAAAACAGAATTGTAAAACCACAAGCAGATTATTAGTATTTATAGTTTGGAAAACTATCAACTTTAAATCATTATGTAGCTGCCATATTTTTTATCAGTAATATTTTAGTGATAAATACTGCTCTTATGTTTGACTTTATTGTCTGTAGTGAGACATTAAGATGAATTTATTATTTCAACTTTTATGAATGTTGGAGAATTGCACATAGTTTTGATATAATAAAAAATATCAAACAGTGGTAATTTTGACTGATGATGTTAGTTACCAGGATAAGTCTTGGCAAAGTTAATTAAATGAAATAATACTCACTTATTACAGGCAACCCAATGAGTCAAAGAAAAAATACAGTTAAATTGAATGAATAATCTGAATAATCAGAATTGCCAATCTATTGCTGAAGCAAAAATCAAGTTTGGGATTAAAAGGGCTGAATTGCAAATTAGCTGAAATAGCACCCCAATATACTACCTGAAATATTAAACAAATATTATTGATTATGTGGATGTAAATTAAAACTGTACTTTGCCATAAAAGAGCCTACCACATTCTCTTCAAAAGAATGCAGAAACAAGGACCAACAGGATGGTTCTGAAACCTGGACGGCAGCCTAGGAATACTTACTCTCTAATATCTCAATGATTTCTGAATCTCTCCATTTGCTTGCAATTTATCACTACTTACTGCATTGTGCTATTTCATCTTACAACAAGTTCAGGAAAATAAAAACAGTTATTTTAGAGCTTTTGGTGAAGATATGGTGAAGAGACTCCTGGTGGATGGGTTTAGGAGTTACTTTGCGAGTTTGGAAAGTTAACATAGATGGAGGAGATGTAGTTCCATAAATGCCTCATTTTGTCTGTAAAACACATTTTTATCATATTAAGCAACCTCTTCTAAGGCTGATATCCTGAATGTACAGCAACAAATATACCCTCCTTAAAATGTTCTAAACACTTCCAATTTGAATAGGGCTTAAAATACAGACGCGGTAAACAAATCATACAAGAAAAGAAATTCCAAAGGAATTCTTCAAATGTTATAGTCCTCCAAGTGTGCCAATGACATATTTCAAATACATGGTGCTCAGGAGGGGCATTTTGAGTAATGGCTTAGTTGTACAATTCATATACTGGAAATTTACTGAGTTCTGCTCTTATAATGCATTGTGTTGGCTTTCAGGACAATACTCCAGCACTTTTCTGGGGGAAGATATGAGTGTTCCCTAATAGAGGAGGAGATGTTATAGCTAATACTGAAAGATAGGAAAGATCTGTAAAACTTACAGTCTAAAGTTTCGTTTAAAATAACATTGAAATAAAGTTGGTTTAGAAATCATGAGTGTTTTCTTGTCTACAATGACAAACACAAAAGCAGAGATGTGGCAGTGTCAGCATTACATACAATGTCACTAAACATGGCACTGTTACCAATACAGATTTTGTATCCCTATCTCTTTGCTTCTCTTTATACATATTCCTCCAACCACTCATATCAAAGATCTATATTCTGGTAAAGGCTCCAGTAGTGCCAGCTCCTGCATGCTTTTATTCATATTCAAACATGACCAGCAGCAAATGTACCTAATTTTTTTTCAGCTAATTCTTTGTCATTTCTCATAACAGTAGTAAATTTATTTGTAGCAATAAAGAAAATATGAGAAAAACCTTTTTGTAGTGCCAAATGATTTAATCAGTGCCTGTGTGAACTTAATTGTTTCCTAATCAAATACTGGTATCAAATTGTTTGGTCAAAATTGCCTGTGTGTTATGGAGATTTTGCCCATACAAGAAAAAAGGACATGAATATTATTAACACTAAATGACAAATATATTCTTGGAGAATAATCATATTGCTCTATGGACATGATATACTTTCTAAATATTCACTCCATGAATACAGGTCATTTGGAGGCTAAAAATAAAATCCCTCCAATTTTTAAATCTTATCAATTTATGTGACAGGAAACTACAAAGAATATAAAAGTAATATAAAACAAAAAATTGATCTGTGTCAAATGAACACTCTAGGATTTTTGCATAAGATGCATTTTGACTATTTCAGACATTCATTAATTGAATGAAATGTAAGCAGTTTCTGGCAAGATGAGAAGCTGTATAGGCCAAGACTTAAAATCCTGTGAGTTCTTGAAGTATTGTCAGAATGAGCCATTCTGGAGACAATATAGAAATTACAGCTATTTGATTAATCAAATCAGTTCTCTATTGTAAAAGTACAAAGAGATGATGTCACTGGAATCTGATTTGGAGTCAGATGCTTACAGATTAATAAACTTGTAGGGACTATGCCTTCCAATGTTTTGCCTGGAAAAGAAAGAAATTCATTAGGAATTTAGACAAAAGCAACATTAGATAACCATAATAGAGTTAGAGTAGCCTATATAGGGGAAAAGCTAACAATAAAAATAATAAATTCATTAATCTCAATAGTATCCTATTGAAATCGAAACTAATTATTGATTACCTTAACATAATCAATCATTGTTTTTTATTACTAGAAATTTGAACATGGTTTTAAACATACATAAAACTAACTGATCAAAACAATCCACAGTAATTTCAGCTAAATAGTAAACAATTTCACAGAAGTGGAAGATATTTGGGGCTTTGTAAGGAGAAGATCACAATGTTCCCCTTGGCACTATTATCTTTTTGTTTCCTGAAACTCAATTTGCAGTGTTTTGAAAGTAGATTTCCAACACAATAATGACAGTAGCTGATATTCACTGAGTGCTCACTATGTCCTTGGCATTCTTCTTAGCACTTTACATGTATTCACTCATGAAGTAGGACCAACTACGTTTCGAGGTAGGTACTATTGTTATTGTCCCTCTTTTACAGCGGAGGAGAAGTTAAATAATTTGTTTCACTTCACAGTTTTCGTAAGTGCAGAGTAGTCCAAGATTCCAACACTGGCAGCCTTATTCCAGAGGCTGCTCTTAGCCATTAACCAATACTGCCTCTGTCATTGAACTTTTATATAAAATGGAAAATTGTAACAAATCCACAGAATCAATTGTGACAAAAATAAATTCTTCGTGTAAAGGTAAAAAAGGATAGCTAAAGTCTAATTTAACTTTTTATTCATTTATTTATTTTAAACAAGGAAGACTGCACAAAGGACAGAGTCCTCAGGCTGGCTCCTTAAAATTTCTTTAGTGTGCAGATTTTGCCATTGAGTACATAGCATGGTTATGTAACAATTTCTGAGATATAGGAGATTCTTTACAGTTTACAATGAACTTTCATAGACAGTACATAGTAAGAATAGAAATTAGCATTTGTATCTTTTAGGCAAAAGGATTCTAAATATTTTTCAAAAACAGTGGATTTGGGCCATTAAAGCAATTTTCTTATCTTAAAATAGAGCAGAGTTTTGTAATTATTCTTATTCTAAACTACTCCTCATATCAGAAAACAGATCTAGAAGTGGGAAGGTCAAACTTTAACGGTAACAACTAGAGCTCACTTCTCTACTAGACTAGAAAGATGCTTTCATTTAAAAAAAAAAATCCTTACTCCAGGCCCTGTTTCTGAGTGGCTTAGAAGCGCCAACCACCGTCCATAACTGTATAAACTTGCCAACTAAGATCAGCATGGGCCTTCCCTCACCCTATCTATAATACACTGGGAGAATACATCTGCATTTCTATTTAGAAATATACATATAGTAAGTTATTTTATTATTATTTATAAAATTTTAGCTGTTTTCCTAGAGTGGAATTTTCAGTTTTATCACTCATGGCCACAAAAATTATTGTTATTTTGTATAAATGAATATGCCATATTGCTGGCTGCTTAATGTCTTCTTTGCTTAAAACTTTAAGAATATTTGGTAAAAATTTGACCACCCCGTGTTGAACTTTCAAGATCCCCCTTAGACCTGAGAACTAAAGAGAGCCATTTCAGATGCCTAGTAAAATTAAATTTGTTTAACATGGATTACTATAATGGATGCATTTTGATAAAACTTCTACTTGAAAATGTTACAGTTGTAATTTGAGGGACATTTGAAGGTTAAAATGAAGTAGCTGAGAGTTATGGATGCCCTGCTTTCTCTATTTTGTTTGGCAAAAGAAATTAACTAATGGAATAACATGCTACTCTTTTTGTTTATTGTATGTAGTGCATGTGAATCATGAAATCACTTTCATGAATGCTGTTCTTATTTAAAACATAAATTCTGTAACATTCTTAGATAATGAAAAAGATCTGTGTGTTCAAAGAGAGTTTCTTGATAGGAGACAAACTTAAAATTCTAAACACTTGTAATTTAAACTTTGAATTTCTCACATTATATTGTGAGAATTCAGTTGTTTTCCAAAGCTTCAGTTGAGAGAGAGTTTATGGGGCAGCAGCTTTTTCTTGAGGACCTTTACTGATAAACTTTAGTAGGCAGAAAGATTTCAGTTGTTCTAATTAAACATCAGTATTGAACATGTCGACTGAATGTAGATCTTATGTTGTTAATTACACAAGAATTTGGTAAGGGCATACTTTTACATCAATCATTGATATGAGAAAGTTAACTTCACTTGTTAATTTTTCAATGAACTAGATTGGCAGAGTTTCCTTTGTTTAAATTATTAAGGAAAGATATTGGGAAAGCCATAATTCTTAGACATGAGCTTAAAGACATACAGGCAAGTCGACTTTTAACCCAGTGGCATATGCAAAGGTAGATATCATTTGTGGTGGAGATATGAAGAAGAGTTTTTGTCTGTACATTTGTTTAAACAGTCGTAGTTAGAGCAGTTTTTTTTTTTTGAAGGATATTCTTTTTGATGGGACTCATGTTTAATTAGATCAAGAGTAAAAACAAACACTTTAATCTCTTTTCAGCAGATTTTCATGAAAGAGTGCCAAATGGTTTTGGTTTCACTATAAGTTACAGTCTTCTGATAGAATTCCCAGTTGGGGTTTGGAAACCAAAACTCTGTCATGCAGACATGAATACAATGGCCTAACAAGATGTGTTGATTTAGCTTTCTAGATTGCTTAAAATATAGCTGGAATTCTCTTTTACCTAGGGACAAAACATACAAGGCTTTGTGGAAAAGTAAATTAATTTTGCATTGACATTCTGGGTGTTGGTGATAATTTGTAGTGACATTATGCCTATTGGTTATGATTGTGACAGGCAGGCAGAGTGGATCCAAATGGACATTACAGGAGCCAAATTTAATAGTCTTAACATTGGAAATTTCTGCCTTGAGAGCAGAAGCTTTCCAGCATGCACTTTGTTTTCTACCTCCACAATCATGGATTAATATACATCAATTTTAGGCAGTCGAGGAATGACATGAGAGGATTAATGGAACTGGACAGCATTATACTAGTGAAGTGAAAATTCTGTAATGATTTTTCTGCAATGATGTAGTAGACAAGGCAAATGAGCACCAGCTCCTATCCTTTGCACCTTCTGAATTTCAAGAAAGTGAATGAAAAGAGAAGTGGAAAACAACTATGTAACTAGAGCTGACATAATAATTTTTCTTATTAAATACATAAACCTTTTTACACAAATATCAAGAATTGGTTCAACTCAGTGACCTAATGCTGTGTGCAATATATGATATTATCCATTTAATTACAGCCACTTTTAGTCTCAAAATATTTGCAGAAAAGGTATGCTTAGTCCATGGTCACAATAAAATAATTAGATGCAAAAATGAATATACACAACAAAACTTATGTGCAATCAGATGCATTTTGCTTTATGAAATGTGTCTGGGGATAAAAGAGTTTCCCATACCTTTTTAAAGTTTTAATACAAATATTTTAGCCCCAATATATTAAAGTTTCCCCTAACTCTGTTTTTATTTTTTTTTTCCTACTACAAAGTTTATCTATCACGTTTAAAATTATGGCAGTATTTTCTACGAATAAGGCTGTGATCTTTTTTTTCAAGTTATTTGAGAACTTTATAACTGTCTTTATTGTAAATGGATTGTTTCCATGGTGGCACTTTAATAAAATTTCCATTCTTGGGTCTTAATTTGGTAAGCTCTTGCACATATTTATACGCTGGTTTCTGATGGGAATGCTAATCTTTAGATTTTTGACAATGTGAGTTTTCTGAGATGTCTATTCAGTAGAAGATGTAGACATCTTTTCCTTAATTGCATGCATTCTATTTTTTAACCACAAAATATATTTAAATTCTGTACAAGGATTAGCAAAAGTGAACTACAGCAATATTAAAATGACTTATTTGGTATCACTTTTACAGACCCTGTTCACTTAGGCAATGACATTCTAGTAATTCACAGTATCTTTTAAAGCTTGTTTTTTATTACCTCTTGAAATAGTAATTTTAAAGCCAAAGGGATCAGGAATATGTCAAATTTAAGATGATCATTTGGAAATGAGAGAAATCACAAACTTGTTATTCATGCTATATTTGAGGTGATTGTAAATACATTTTGTGACACACAAAATGACACTAAAACAGAATTATAAAGTCTGCTAACCATAGTGATGGAGTTCAAGATGCAGATAAAATTAAATGATTCTTTAAGCTTTGAATAAATTTGTTACCCAATTTAAGAGTATTTGTATTTTATGAAAATTTGTTTATATTTATTTACTTCAAAAATTAAGAACTAATTAAAACATATTTGAAGTTCTTATTTAGTTTCTAACATTAGGAGAGAGTGGTCAAAAGCCTTGTATGTCTTAATTTAGGGTAAATGTATACATTCTTTATGGTTAAGTGAATCAATTCTTTGCTACTGTCAAGGTCTTAAAGCACTGTGTTGAGATGACATAGTGATTTGCTTAATTAACCCCTGTTCATTTTACAGGGCAAGAAATAAGATATTCTTTAGCAATCACATGTTATTTGAATTATATTTAATCTTTGTATTACTCTGGAAATAAACAAACATGCCCACTCTCATACACACCGCCCCCCCCACAACCCTAATACAAATATGGACAAAAGAACACCCTCACTTGTATGTTCATACATTTCTTCTTCTCATAAACTGAGTGTTAATAGCTCTGATGGCATTTCTCTCACTGAAAAATAAGGTACCATGCTGAGTAAGGCAAAGCCCATGTTTTACAGGTTTATGGTCCTCACTAAAAGTAGATAAAGTCTGCATTTGTCTGTGTCCTCCACATAGCCTCCCTAATATCACCTGACTTCTTGCAGAAAGTGTATATGCTTTTCATTTTGACCAATAAAAGGCAACTTGGTGAGTTATAGAGATTGACTGGGTGCTTGACATGTGGTGCAGCTCTATTAAAAGGGTGGGCAATTGGTACTGGGGAGATCTATGACAATTTAACTTATCTTATTGTTTTTAGATATGCTTTTAGATATGGTAATATCCTAACATTCTGGAAATATAACAATGCAACTTCAGTTCACATTACAATAGGTTTTCTCATTTTGCTTTTGTGATCCAGATGTAGAAAATAACAACAATAATAATGTGCTCCTGGTCATTTTATAATCGTTTCTGACATTACCTGGCAGTTTTTGTAGACATAGTCAGTTAACCATATGGTTCATGATTTAAATGCAAACGATATCTTTTAAATCATTTTTGTCTAAGTAATTTTTGAAGGTGATCATTGAGTGGTCCTTCTCACTTCATAACACCAAAATAGGTTGTTATGTTTGTTTGTTTTTCCTTTCTTTGTTTTACCTTTTAAAGAATCCTATAGAAAATAAAACAATTATTTTCAATTTTAAAAATCTTGTTAATTTATATTCATTTTACTTCTGAAAGAAAGCCACATTTTTAAATACCCCAAATAAATTACCAAGTGTAATATGGGCTAAAAACCATTAAATGTGGCTGAGGAATATATCACTTATTGTGCTATAATGTATGAATGATAATAAATGTAAAAACACTTAACATCACATTTTCCTATAATACTGTTAGTCTATAGGTAGCATTTATAATACAGTATATTCTATTGCTACTTTGTGAGATAAATTCTTGAGATTCTTAGTAAGGCACTACACAAAGCATTATTATTGAAGAATTATAGCAAAAGATTCTCCAGTTGAAAATTGATAAAGATATTATTTATTATAAGTATTACAGAGTAGTTAAGAAATTCAATGTAGCAATATATTTCTATTTTGATTTCAAATTAAGTTTTTATTACACAAAAACTAATTGGCTCAAGAATTAGGTGATCTATTTTAGAAAATTTAAAATAGCCAAAATGATGTTGAAATAAGTTATATGGATAATTTATCAAAAAATTATTACTATTAATGATTGGTAGAATTCTCCCTGTGATAGTGATTTAAGTTGAATGGGAATTTAGTAATATATAGGGATGCATCTTAATATCTATATTTGCTGAACAGCGGTAAACATACAATTAAAACTTGTCCTCATTAAAATGGACTTTTGTACACTATAATTTGAATTAAGTAATAAATATATAAAGTATTTAAAAAGTTGTATATCAAAATGTATAACATTCCATTTTTGGCTATATTTTGTAAAACATTTTTGGTGTAATCAGTATTACTTTCACATGTCAAATCAAGTATTCTACTATTTATTTAAACAGATATATACCTAATGTATTTGGAAGCTTATTGCACTCATATAATTGTATATATTGTGGCTTCAAAAGTCTGTACTTATTCTTGCTTTTAAAAAGTAGTGTGTGCATTTCTTTCCAATTTATTTTTAATTAATTAAGGATAACATCCTTTACTAAATGTACCTTAAAATTCACAATAAAGTTTCAGAAATTGTTTTGTACAATGTTGAGACTTTGTGTTGAATTTGTTTGTGAACATTTTTTGAAATTGTGCTCTGGTCTTTTAATAAGGATTCGCTGAACATAATCTTATTGATAAAATGATGAGTTAAAACATGTGGTTTGGTTAATAGCTACCCCTGTTTAATTGAGAGGTTGTTCTCCTAATCAACTAATTGCTCATACATGTGGAACCTTGGCTACAGGACACCAACTGAGTTTCCCCCTTCCCCCAAATCACTGGTTACTCATTATGTCCACTTTTCATCATTGTAATGTCAAGCAATTTGCACTTTAACTGAATATTCTTAGACTGCAGAGAGGTTACAAGGAGGTAATGTGGAGAAAATATATGCACTTCTGTTAAACCATTTGTGTTCAATTTACAGAAGTTAAATAGATATTTAAGTGTAAAAACATTATATTTGACATGCTATTAAAAAAGGCCTAGACGCTCAAATACAGGAAATATAAATGTACATATTTGGATTGGGTTTACTCACTGAAAAATAGACTCACTTATTTTGCTAAGAAAATTCAGATTTCTGGGCTGAGATCGAGCCATGTATCATTATGCATCACCATGGTATTTAATGTCACCCTATGAAGGCTGCTAGGATGCAACCACTTAGCTATTACCACAGAGAAAAACATGTACCTCTACACTGCCGTGTAGGGATGTATTTGCTTTAGCTATGTGTTCTATATTTTGATTCCCCGTGAAAAGAAGTGGAGGGGTTCAGTTAAATTTACATAGCAAATGACCTCAATTCTAAACTGATTATTTTATTTGTATGCTTGTTAAAAACAAAAAATCATTGATGCCAATAAAAATTCCCAGCATCTTTCATTTGAAAAGGGTTCCATTTTTAAGGATATTCATTGCAAGAGCAGAGATGAAAACTTACTAATCATAAATGTGAAATACATATTCTAAAATTGCTGTTGGTCTTCAAGTTATATTTATTTTAACCAGAGATACTTAGCCCATTCTGCCCTATTTACTAGTTTTGCTTTATTTTTGCCTTTTTTTATTTTTATTTTTTTTAATAAAAAGGGAAATTTAGTCAGGACTATTTGACAAATCTAGTTGACTGAAAATATCATCAGCTTGCTTTGAGGTTCTGATGCCGCACATAAAACAGAACATGTTTTTAATTTCCATCCATAAATAAAAGAAGTTTGCATAATGAAGTAGTCAAATTTGAAGACTATCAAGAACTGAACACGTGCCTTATTGATATCTTAGTTAAATGTTAAAAAGCTGGAGATAGCAAATGCTTTTCTATTAAAAAGAAGTGATTTCAAATATGTACTTTCCTCTTTAATTAGTTCATCGACATTGTTTCTAATTTTAATAGTATCCAGTAGTTCTAGCCATTCCTTTTCTCTTTAACATTTTTTCATGAGATATAATTCCTTACAGAGATTTTGCCCACATTTCTATGTATAAGTAATATGCATTTTGTCAATACACATTAGCACAATACATTATCCAAATCATTTTTACCACTTAATTTCATTTCAGCAATGTATTCTGATATTAACATGGAGGACTAAATATATATTATTCTTCACATTTTAGAAGACACAAATGATTTTCAACTGAGAAGAATGGCGTGGAAGGGGAAGCAATTAATTTGTATGTCACCAACAGTATATTCTGATAAATAAAACCAGCTAATTTAGTTTATACTCTTAATTATTTGATCACTAGAAATAAAGTTCTTAATTTTAGCGATGTGTACATATATAGATGTGAATACACATTCATATATTTGAATATCCAGATATAAATATATATGCATATAGGTATATAATATATTTTATACATAAGTTTAGATAGATTTAAAATGACTGAAATATTAACTTATCTATACTATAAAAACTGGAATTTATGTTATACATTAAATATGATCAGTTATCTATTATGCAACCATATTTTAATACATATATTAATGCCATTACTTTTGATATTATTTTAATAATACATTAGCTTTATTAAATTTTTGAATATAGATTTTGAAATTATCAGCACTAATTTTTTTCTTAACCTAAATTTCATAGGCTGACATCACTATTTTTACTATAGCTGCTTTTGCTGTTGAAACATATTTCCTTAATAGAGCACAAACACTATTTTGATTTTGAAAATGTGCAAGTATTTATTCATATGAACATATAAATAAATTCAGAATTCTCAAATTAGTTTACATGAATCATCACTTTAACTTTTGTTTTTGATTAGTTACATTAATATATTAAAATACTATGACTGTCCAAATAAAAAGGGTGATTCCACACTTCATTTAATAAGTGTTTATTATTTACCTTTATTATGTTGTGTGTGTTTTGACAAGTGGATGTTTATGCATAATTTGATGTGTATCACATGCTGCACTTAACCTTCTAAACAGAAGATTTGTAACATGACTGTTTGGGTGGGGAAGCGGATAAAATTGGAAATTTAGTATGCCAAGTGGGATTTAATAAACCTGATGAAAATTCAAAGGAAACCTGGCAGAATTCCTAGTACACAGTAGGTAGTCGACAAATACTTTTTGGATAAATACATGACAAGAGACTCCTCATGATAAATTTCTTTGTAAATGTATATCAGCAATTATAATTTATACATTTTTTCAAATAAAATTTCATATAATCTTGTTATGGAATAAGATTCACATTAGGGTCTATTTTAATATTTTATTTCATATTTTTTCTTGACATGCTTGCAAGATATAACAAAGTGTGTTCCCTATGTAATGGGAAAATAACACCTAATATTTGTTTTCTTGTTTTGTTATACAAAATCTCTATATGATATTTCAAATAAATGTATGGTCCTTACAGTTCAGAAAAATCTCTGGACAACTATTTGCCATTTTTAGTGTAAATATATATTTAATAAAATGTTCTTTTATTTTTAAATTATCAAAAACAATAAAAAATGGAAAACTTTTTTTCATTTCCTTTTGATAATCATGTATTACTTTCTTTCCATTATTCATTCATGTCTTACATAGAAGTGTAAGAGTTCTAGAATTAACTCATTTATAAATTATAACTATTATTTGGTACATTTATGAGGCTATTAAATATATGTATGTGTTCAATACATACATGTAATATTGTGTCTTTTGGAAATTACTTAATCACTTTGTAAATATGTGGTAGCCTTAAGCATATAAATAGTTATCAGTATAATAGAAATTTTTTTGCTAGTTTAAATATTAAATTTGAATATTGACAGTTCTTAAACTGTCAATTTGTGTTTTGGATTCATTTGAGTATCATTTAAAAGCTATAGGCCCACTCTCCAGAAAAATTCATATACCTGCATATATTTATTTTTAATTACAAATCAAAGTTTCCACAGACTTTGTGGAGCCCAGCTATAAAATCTTCCTGGAGCCTATGGCCCCAAGTAACAACCAAATAAAAAGTTATTGAACTGTCAATGCACCTCTTAATAAATATGCTTTGAAAATAGCTTAGAGTATTTCAAATAAAAGGAATTTAATATTCTTTTCTCGGCACTAGCTATTTTTTGGAAAATGAACTTTCTTTGAAACCAGTCGCTGCTATAGAGTGGCTAAAATCTCGAAACAGTTTGGCTCTCTTATCTGGTACACTATAAGAGTGAGGTAACACATTAAAGACATGCATTGTGCCATAGGAATGAATGCATCGGTCACGTTAATGAAATGCTCTAATACATAGGTGATGCTGTTAGCAGACTTGCGAATATATAGTCAGACAGAGCTAGCTAAATAGAATAGGGCAGCTTTAAATTTAAACTTACTTTTGATGTATGCAGTCCTCATTATTTGTTAAATTTGATTTCTTTTTTTTACATTCTGTCCATTGTCCTTTCACTGCTTTAAGGTTGCATAGATAATCCCTGTGGAGTGACAGAACAAAGGTATAATTTCCTGTTCACACTCACATTTCCAACCTAGACTTTGCCTGACATTTTCTTTCATCTTACAAAGATAATAATAAAACCAGTACTTTTTTTGCTTATAGCCGCATAAGTTTATGAATTAATTTAAACTAAAACAGTGTTTGAACCCCACAAAAATGTGTAATTGCTATTTCTATCCCCATTTCTGTGAAAATTAAAGCTCAGCATTTGGGCCATTTTCAAGGTCACACAGCTCCTATATAGCTAAGCCAGAATTTTTTTTGCTTTGATTTGCTTTTTTGTTTGTGAGTTTTTTAATCTAACGCTCATACCAAGAAGCCAGATTGATTTGAAAAGGAGACAAAATATATATATTTTAAAGACAAAGAAATGAAATGTTTACATAAACATACATCAATATTTTCTTGCCCAGAATTCATGTTTGAAAATATGTACAAAATTTTATCTATTTATAATATTTTAATAGTATTTGTCATATGTGTAAAGATACTTTTCTCAATACATTTTCACTATATGTAGTTTTCCCTAACTCATGATCAAACACATTGCAAACTTGGTGAATTTGTATGTTTTTGTGTGTTTTGTTTTCCTGTGAATCTTCTGTCAGAACTGAAAGATGAGAGAAGTTTCTCTGATGACTCAGGAGGAAGACATCCTGGATGAGATTTCTAATCAATACAAACTTATTTTTATGTCTCAAGTACCATTATTTCTTTAGGATGCATTTCGTTATTCCCTTCCAGTTACAATTCATCTTTAGTATTTAACTAATTCACATCAGTATTAGAGCTACTATACCTAGTAATTATTATGAACTAAATACATCCTACACATTCTTTTACTCAAGGATTATTTTTAACCCTGAAAACAGCCCTATGAGGTAAATGGTATTCTTACCCTCATTGTATTGATGAAAAAACTGAGTTTCAAGGATGCTAAGTGATACTAAGTAATGTATCCAAAGAGTTTCTTTAACTCTTTGAAGTTAACAAATTAAATAAAAAAGCACTTCAGCATAGCTTCTCTTTTAAAAGTTAATGATGTCTTTATTTTTTAGAACTTAATTGAGGCACATCTTACATATTATATAACTCATTCATTTAAAGTACACAACTCTATAACTTTTGGTAAATTTCCGAAGTTGAGCAATCATCTCTACAAATCAATTTAGAACATTTTCTTCATTCCAGTGAGATCTTTTGTGCTCATTTACTGTTAATCTCATTTCCCACCCCCAGCCCCAGGCAGCAACTAATTTACTATCTGTCTCTATAAAATTGACTTTTCTGGGCATTGACCTATTCATAGAGTAATGCCATATGTAATATCTTGCATCTTGTTTTTAGTAATCATGTTGGTACTACTTTTAAATGAATATAGCTTTACATATCATTACAATTATTTAATATTGCAGAAATGTAATAACGCTTCCCTATGTCCCCATGAACATGAATCATTTTCTGTCACAGCATTACCAGCTGGCACAGAGCCTTACTTTGCTCAAAAAGTTCTGGTAAAATCAGATAACAAATTATCATTGCTGTACTAGAACTGGTATCTCCATCTTTTTTTGTTGTTGTTGTTGTTTTTTTTTTTTACCTATTAAGAAATAGATTAATTAGTTACTTTCAAGGATCTCAAAAATGTATGAAAACAAAAAATAATCAAGATATTATTAATCACACAGCCCATATTGACTGTATTTACATAGCCTTTTTTTTGGTGGTTTGGAGTGTGTCTCATGGTGAGTTCTCAGTTGACACAACTGATTCAGGTTTCCATTTTCAACTGAGCCAGCAATTCTCCCTTCACTCATAATGCAGTCATTGTTGTAAACATTCCTGACTTTGTATTAATGTTGTCTCTTTGTTATTTGTTTGAAACATTTTTCTTTTGTTTTCCTTTGTTTCTATATTTCAGCATCTCTAACTGTCGAGTGGTTCCAACTGTGCACCTTATGTCAGAAAAGTTAAGGAACCATAAAACTTTTCAGTCCTCCCACAGTAAATTAAATTAGTAGAAACAAATACTCACCGTTTCCTTACAATTATTTATAGAGATTATTAGAAACCCCAAATTATATATCTTAAATGATAATAAACCTAATAAAATAATAAATGTGAATATTATTGTGGATGAGAAGCAAAGATATTTATTTTGTGAAATAGCACATAATCCACATTTTATTTTTTTTAATCTTAAAATGCCATTCCCGGGTTTTTTTAGTATAAATTTAATTCCCAGACTATAAAGTTTGAACAAATATTTAAATAATTTTATTGTGTGAACAAATATTCAACAGATAATATGAAGAGATGACCAGAAATAGCCAATAACAGAGTAGTTCTTTGAAGAATCATCATACCTATGAAAAATCAGGTACAAAAAGATAATAGAGATGAAAGAGAAATCACAAAACTTAATTTAGTTTCTTGTTGTCATGATTAAATTTTTGTCCCTATGTTTTATTTTGGAGAAAATGATTTTTGTAGTAACTCAACATTTGTAAGACAGAAAAAAATTAAATATATTATAATTTCTATAGTGCTCATATGAGTGCAATGCTCAACAAGTAAATATTTGAAAGAGCTTAGAATTGTGCCTGGCACAAAGTAAACAACATTAAGTGTTTGCTACGTAATATTGATAAAACTTTTAAAAAGAATTTTTCTTCTTAATTTAACTTTAAAAATTGTTTTTGCTTTCACAGTCTTCTTCCCAATCATCTGTAAAAAAATATTCATCTTGATTCACATAGTAGAAAAATCCCAAGTAATCAATATGTATAAAATTTGAAAGTTTCATTGTTTCTTGTTTTAATGTGTGTATGTGTAACTTAAATATTAGTGACACTGAAGTTAAATGTTAGCCCTGTTTGTGTAATAAAATCCGATTTAACAGAAATATTTAAAACTGGTTTCACTTCCATAGAAATATGGACAGAATTAGTAAAAGGTCGTTTCCATGGGGATTTCAGGAGACTTTCAAATAGAAAAATTAAAAGAACCTTTCTTTGCAGCTTCCATAAACTCATAACTGTAAGGTTTATTTTAAATTATTACTTGTAATTAAAGATCCCTTCTTTCCTTTGATGGAAGTGATTAAGAATGTATTTTCGAGGTAATATACAGTAACATAGGCTATGCATAAGAGGTTATTTATTTATATGATTTATTTCTTTTAAAAATCTCAAGTTTTAGAGTTTAACAGATAGATAATCTAAATGGGATTCATGTTCATTTCTTAAGTCTAGACCAGATTTGATATATCGTGCTTACTTTCCTGAACTTATTTTTATGGTGTTAAATATTATGAAACCTGGCTGGAAGAAAAACAGATAAAAGACTTTGCAAAAAATACTGCGTGACTGGAAGAGACGAATTTACGAAGGAAATTTTCTTCCTCTGTGTGTGTGCACGTGTTTTAATCTCCTGTAGCACATAGCACAAATCCTCTTACACAGTTGACCAAGAACTAAACCTTCAAAGAAAGGGAACATCGTATGACACCACCCTTTTTGGTATGGGATTTACTTGAGTTGACAGACTATTTCACTAGGCTAAAGAAATTTACTCTGGGTACAGGCAAGATCTAGCATGTCACTGGATATATATTTGGTTACAAACAAATGTGACTATAGTCGGGTACATATGGGCATAGTAATGATATGTTTTGCTATAATTAGAGTTTCAACTACATATTTCCAGTTTACCTTTCTAGTTTTTACAAAAGCAATTAGATGTTGAGGGATAGAGAAAGGAGCAACAGAACTGAGGTGCTCTCCATCGGAATTGGTCAGAAAGTTCATGTGAAAAGAGTTTCCCTTTCTGCTATTTGTTGAAAGAAAGTAGCATATCCCATGAACTTCCTTACGTACAGGGAATTTATGTGCATTCTTGGCAATGACTCCATGGACCAAGTATTTGAACTGATTTTAAAAGGTTCAGTTTTGCATATAAAGGTAAAGAAATAACTACTCTTTTATAGATTATCTGTATTACTTTATCCACATCTTTTGAGAAATCTTCTCCACTCACCATGAAATCTACTTTTCTGAGTTTAGCAACCAATGCCCAGTTATTCAGCCTTCCTTCCATTTGATGAGATAGCCGAGGACCCTTCTAATACATTTCTAACATCACCCCTCTAGTTTTGAATTCATTTTTAAGTCAGAATGAGTATGTTCTTGTCATTTCAAACCCAAAGATCTTAAAAACATGTGATAAAAGCACTTATAAACTCATGGGTTTTATACTTACAATATAAGGCAATATATATGCAGCCAAGAAGTGCTTTAGAAATGGAAACTATTATTTCTGATTGGGATGGTCAGGAGAGATTGAATCTTGAAAGAAGTGTCTCAAATAATGTTCTAGTCAATAATAATTTATATTTGTTTGGATTTTTAGGTTTTTTTCATTATATACTTTTTCACTCAATTATTCACAAAATGTAATATGTTTTCAAAGGCAGATATTTTTCTTGCATCTTAACATTGGCAAAATTAAAGTCAAAGGATGAAATGCATAGTGGAAGAACAATATATATTATATTCTTAATATGTACTAGGAACTGTGTTAATCTCTTTTTAACTCTCCCAATAATTCTTTTAGTTGTAATTTGCCCCAATTTTTATAAAATGTATATTTTAATTGACTAATTAAAATTATACATATTTATTATGTACAGCATGTTGTTTTGAAATTTGTATACATTGCTGAATGGCTAAATCAAGCTAATTAAATATTGATTTGCCCCAATGTCTAGTAATAAGAAATCATAGTAGTAAAGTGACTTGCCTAGGTTTGATAGCACGTGGTTCAATTCCAGCAAGGACCCCTCATTTCTGACTTAGTTCAATTTTTTTCTTTCATACAGTTTCTTGAAAAAGGATTAGCAGAGTTTTAGCAAAGGAGAAGAGGAGAGGGGAAATGCTCTTGGGAAAGGTCTGAGACCGGGTGGATAGAGAGAGAGAATAGCAGGCACAACAATATGAGGCAAGTCCTGGTGAGGCTGCTAATAGTTTGACCTGCAGAGATCTGTGCGAGAGAGCAGTTAGAGAAACACCAGAAGTGGCAAGCTGTTGTTAAATTGCAGTGAGCCATAATAACTTTCCAGGTATTTCTGTTGCCTCCACTGTTTTCGACCTTCAGTGGGGATGTGTTTTTAACTTGCTGTGAGATTATATATTATTTTCCTTTAAAAGTGTTGAAATAGTTATAGACAGTAGGAAGGAATTCAAGGTGGTGAGCAGGACAGGGACATAAACAAAGGAGTGGTTTATAGAGATAAATTCTTCAAATTTATTCAAATACTTATCAAGTATTTTTTGATAGCCAATTATAGTCTAGAATTTGGGGCCAAAAAATGAATAAGAGGTCCTCTCTATTTTTCAGAAATTTATATTTTTAAGGAATGTACATTCTTCAAGTAATTTATATTCTAGACAGGGAAATGTGCAAAACAGATGAGGTAGTTATAAAGTAATGTGGTAAGAACATATTTGTATTACTTTTGGAATTAGGATTTAGCCTAAACTAAAGTTTAAAAGCTCAGAGAATGAATTTTTTTCTTTAAAAACAGAAGTATTTTCAGGGCAATCGTCAAAGTAGTAGTAGATATCTAAGCATCAAAAATGTGTTTCATTATTTTGAGAAATTTGGTCTTAAGAAATTCAGTCACATATGAGTAGAATGGAGGCCAAGACCTTGAGAACGTCTCATGCAGCTAGCTATTTGTTAGTGTTTTTCAGCAAGATGGAAAATAAAAATTACCAATTTGATTTTTTTCCCATTGTCTACTTATCTATAAGAAGGTCAAATGAAAGGTTAGCTTTCATTTGACATTTTTAAATATTACCAGGAAGGATCAAGAACTTAAGGAACATAGGACACTAAAAAGGCTATGTGTATTCTATCTGGAAGGTAGATAAAAAAAGGTCTGTGCTATATTTTGAAAATATATCATTTAAGATTACAGAAAAGATTGAGTTATAAGTACTAAACCTATGCATATTAAGAAAAATCTTTGTTGACAAAAACCATATTATTAGCATATTTGAGCATTTCTCCATTCTACAATTTAATTACTAATTTATATTATCAGCTTTTTATTGGACTCTGATCATCCAGCATTTTCAAAGTAGAAATCCAAAGTTCTATCTTGGAAAGCACATTATTCAATTTACTAGTTTACCTTTCTCAAAATGATTCATTAAGTGCTTAGTTTCCTCTCTATATTGAATAAATTATGAACAAAACAAAATAAAACATTTCCTTGTAAGTTAAGGTATCAAAGTCTAGGTGGACTTACCATAAAGAAGTCCAGTAGTTTCAGGTTTTAGAAAATAAAAATTATCCCTACAATTCATACATTCATTAACTTAACAAACATTAATATTCTGTCCACAATTAGTGTCTTTACCTGTCTTATTTTCTACTATAATATTTTGGTGCATTAGATATGAGGCATAGCATCATAGTATATAGTAAGAGGGAGTCAGTTTCAAGGGGCTAGTGACAGGAATCAGGTAATAGCTTTAAACCTCAGTGTCTTTATCTGCATGATCAGAAATTTAGAGTAGAATTTCCAAGAGTCCTTGCATATTTAACATTCTATGAGGACCTCCCCAAAACTGTTTGAATATGGTAAGCCTTATAAAATGAGATTTGCAAGTAATCTGTCAACTGATCAATTTTAATGTCAACAAGGGCATCAACTTTTCATGTACCTTTGTGAGAGTATCAAAATTTGTATTACTTTTAATAATTTTACTTTAAGAACATTTTTCATTTTTAAAAAACTACATCCACTATTGTGTTTATGTAAGTAAATTAACACATCATTTTTTTTTTTTGAAGACAAGTTACTTTTTCCTTGAAGTATTAGCCTACTAGCCTCTTTTTCTCTTGTTAAGTTCCACATCTTTACCTAGAATGATATTTTCCATATCGTCACATGGCTTTCACTCTTACTCTGTTCAGGTCTTTTTTCTGTACTGCCCCTTTAATGCTGTTTATCCTTTATAATTTATATCTTTCTATTCCTATTTCTTTTCATAACACTTGTGACTACTTGACTTTATATTGTACCTTTATTTTTTAATTGAATATAATTTTATGACTAATTAGAAATAAACTGAATTAGGGAGGTTTCTGTCTTTACAATTCACCTGTATCCCTGTTGCCTATACCTGTTATGTTGTCCAAAGTAGACAGTAACCTCATGTAACAATGTAAATTTAAATTAATTAAAGGTAAATAATATAAGACAAATATTTCCTCCATCACACTAGTCACATTTCAGCTCCTTATTAATCACGTGTCCATGTTTGATGGACATCACTACAATGATTGATACATAATAGATTCATAATAAATAATGCTTAATGAATAATAACATCCAAAATCTTAAAAGTTAATGTATACTTTTTGAATTAAGACTTTTCATCTTTGTTTTTTAAAGATGGAATTATTTTCATGCAGTTATAGACATAGATATTATAAAAGTGAAAACATAAAGCCTACTTCCTATTCTTTTTTTTAATTTTTTTTAATTTCAAAATGTTAGTTAAGGGAGTACCAGTGTTTTTGTTACATGGATTTCTCATATAATGCTCAAGTCAGGGCTTTTGGTGTGCCCATTATCAGAATATGTCTGACTCTTATTCACAAGTAATGTCAAGATTTCCAGGGAAAACCGCTAGTAATTTTTTTTCTCTTTTCAAGTGTGATTCCAAATATTTCATTCAAAATATTTCTTTATAGATAAATAACATTGAAATTGGCAGTGTATGTTAGTCAAACAGAATTAATGCTACTGTGCATGATTACATGAGGAATTAAACTTCCCTTGCAATTAAAAATACTTTTAATTAAGATTTTTCCTATGATTTCATAAATAACAGCATTATCAAAATGAAAGTCCCCAAATCTATTAAAAAACCCCTTTATTTGCTTCATATTTTCAGGTTCAGCAAAGATTTAGACAAAATTTAGATAAGAATTGAGAGGGCTGAGTATTTATGACAGAAAATAGTATTATATTTTCTGCATAAATTATATATTAGTATATTGATAGCTATAATATTAGTATAACATTGCTGACACAGTGAAGTGAGTGACTTATCATCTCAGTAAAGTCAAAGATCCCACAGAGATGCATAGAAATTGGTATGATAAACATAAAACATAGTTTTTCCCATTTCTGCTTAAAATTCAACTTTATCAGCAAATCCTAACATATAAACTGTCTTGTTAGTTTTATTACTATACATCTCTTATGAAATTTTTACAATTTGATTTTACTCTTAAAATTCACTCTCTTATCAGAAGAATGTAGGCTTTAATCTCTGTATTATCTGATGGGGGATAATAATGTTCTAAAACTGACTGCAATGATGGTTGCACATAGCTGTGTATATAGTAAAGTCCCTGGATTGGACACTTTTAGTGGGTGAATTGTATGGTATGTGAGTAATATCTGAATAAAACTATTAAAAATAAAATATCTGTACTGTGGATATAGTTGCATTTTCTCTTCATCATCTATATCAAAAAATGAAAATATATGTGATTTCTAAATTTCATTATAATCAATAGGCATATATATAATAATGTTTTTGATAATACATATTTATGTATAAAGTATAAAATCTAGAATACAGTTCAATAAGAGCATTATTTGTTCAGTTGTACTTTAGAAAAACAGAATTTTATAGCTATGCCATTTAAAGATGTTAGAAGGTCTTCTGCTGGAAATAGAAACTGTTATCTAAGGTAACCCATTATCTAATACTCACAGGCTACAGTAAGCCATACTGTGTAAATCAAATCCATTTGTGGACACTTTGGTGCACATTTCTATACTCTACCTATCCCATATATCCCCAGAGGTTCAACAAGACACAAGGAAAGACAGCTATGATTGTTTTCAGTTACTGAAGAAAGAAGCTTTTATATTTACTGGGAGGATCAGAGAGGCATCCTGCAACCTGGAGAGCTCCCTGGGCTCCAAGTTTGAAGTCGTTGGGGTGTGCTTGTTCTTTTGTCTGTCTTTTAGGGCTTCGTGGAACAGCATGACCATCGTGTTCAGCTTTGATGCCTGTGGGGGATAGGTTAGATATAAAACACAGTCAGAGAAAGACAGATGCTTGCTGCATTTGTATTGCAAAGTTTAGAGGAAATACGTTGAAAGTGTCTGGGTCCACAGAAATTGAAAGAAACAAACAAACCAACAAACAAAAATACTTGTAAATTGCTGTTAAAATTATGGATGGTTTCCTCTTTTAAGACTCATTGAAATGATCTTAATATTTTAATGTTTGCTTTAAAATACTGTCTTTTGTGCAGACTTTAACAGCGGAACCTTATAAAGCCCATGAATTTTCCATGTCTGAAGCTTAATGAGCAGCTACTGTATATATTTATTTTGAGGTGTAGCAAAACAATATGTTAAAAAATAAACATTAGTATATCTACCTAATTGCACATTAATTAGGAGTTATTGTCCAGTTGATCTTTCACCAGTTGAAAATGACTTTCCCTTTCCTCTTTCCTTCATTCATCCTAATCCTGTCCTCTTGTGGCAGATCATTAAACATTAACTAATTCCGTTTGAGGTCTTGCTACTCAAAATGCCTTCTGTCCATGAACCAGAAACATCTGCGTCACCTGGGAGCTTGTTAGAAATGCACAATCCTACTGAATCAGAATCTGCATTTCAACAAGACTTCCAGATGATTAAGAAGCAGTCTTTTAATGTAGTATGCATTATATTGCAGTGGATATTTCCTAATCCTACATAAATTTTTGATTTCTGAAATAAGATTGTGCTTTTCTATTACATAAAATAATCAATTCATGAGTTTTCAAGTTTAGAATCGCTTAACATACTCAAAGGTGAGTCGACATAAATTATCTTCAGATTGTCTTTATCCATGAAGATCCATATTGATATTATGAGTATATATTCTTAGGATTCAACAGAGAATGAGATGTATAACTCTTTCCAATAGCAGATTGTTTCATGTTTATTGATATTTTATTTATATTTTTCTTTATACCAAAACAAGTTTTAGCTTTTGATAAATTTTAAATGTTATTAAAAATGTTTCCAACTAATTGAAGAATATCAGTGGTACAGTGCCTCCATGATACTGAGTAACAGAGTTTTTTTTTTCCCCAGGAGATTTGGAATATATAGTCCCAGTATAATGTCTTTGAAATCCTTAATAATCATAGATTGAACCAACTTGAGCAAATTAAGCATATCAAATGATTGGTTTTGGTTTATAACTCGAGATTGTGTTACTCCATATGTAAAGATTTTTCTGGCCTATGATGAAGCACATTGTTATAATGTATACTTAATATTAATACATATGTTGTGATCACTTATACTATATGCTACATGTTTAAATATTAATATATTTTTACAAGAGGTCTATAATTCTGAATCATGACCTCCCATCTTCCCCCCACACCCAAGATATTATTTTTTAATCTATACTCATCCTCAATTTCTAGGTCTAATTTTAACCATCCCATATAATTCGCTTATTTCTTCCTGCCACATTAGCTAATGGTTTCTACTTTGAAGTCTTTCACACATTCAACTATTTGAAATTCCAGAAAATAATTTGGAAAAAATACCATTTCAATTTGTGTGTCAAAAACTTCATAATTAATTATGAAACCTAATGCATTTAGTAAACATTTCCCGTTAGCTTAATGAATTTACTTCTTTCTGGGCCATACATTTTTAACCATATAGTAGAGATGCATTGGATTCTTAAAGTAAAATATAGGATTAAAGAGGAATTTTCAAAATGCCATCAAGTTCTTCTTAAGAAATCTATTATGTGTACTACACAAAGTAATTCATAGCCCTATATTTTAAAATTTATTATAAGTAGCTATTTCTTATAATACTAGCTCAATATTAATATATTTTATTAAATTTTGTGCAAAGAAAAATAAGTTGTTATTTTATATTCCTCATATCCAATTATCGATGATTTTGTATTATTCCCCACTAAACAAATAAAATGAGGGAATACCCAAAATTAAGCAATGAGAGTAAAAATACATATTGCAGAAATATCATTTAAGAAAATGCAACATGAGAATATAATAATATTTTTGATGTTGGTGGTAGTTTTTTTTCCTTTATTTTAATGGAAAACAAACAATATATTTTAATTATCAGGCTTCCCAGTGGATCAAAAATTAGTGTGGCAGTCAGTCACTGTTCTCAAGGACATTGCTAGGTATAGGAGGTACGTGAGCTGAGTGGACAAGTAATTATCATAGAAGGTAGTATATGACAAGTGCCATAAGTAAAGTCTGGACTATGTAGTATAATAATTCTGTGGAAGAAGTTATTGCAGTCAACGGAAAAGGGATGCATCATGATTAGGTTTGAATGATTTTTTGACAGGTCAGAAAAGGTCACTTGAAATGAATGGAAAATAGTAAAAAATTGCACTATTTATAGAATTCATGGTTTTAGTCTTTAAGATCGTGAAATTACTTTCTCAGATAACACAAGAGAGGTGCATTTTGCAGGCAGAATTTTCATTTACAATTTATCAACACTCCTTACCCTACCTACACCTCAGTTTTTAAATCCTGTACCTCCGCAAATACACAGAGATCTTAATGAGGATCAAAAAAGACTATCACATGTTCAAAAGGCAAACATGGTTCAGAATTAGCACAGAATCTACGGCATTAAAATGGCCTTAACCCCTTTTTCCGTTATAACCTTCATCTTCACAATTTTTGCTGTTGATGAATCTGTGTGACTTTAATTACCAGTGTTATTCCCTTTGTCACTTCATAGGATGCTCCAGACACCAACAACCTGAAGAAAGTTTTGTTATACATTTTCACTAATCAAGTGTTTGTCAAGAATGACTAAGGAAAGAGACATTACTCTCTTTCTTTACTGGGCATGACATGCAGAAAATTTAGTTACATAAATTATTAGATGTTTTTAAAAGAAGCAAATGCAGCATTAGGGCCCTAGTTTTCTCATAAACACCATGCATTTAAGTAAGAAGAGAATGAATAGAATAGAATAATTAGCAAATATATATGAAAAGATATTGCAAATCTTTATCTTAAATCTTATTTTCTAACCACTTAAACAGTGTTGTTATTTTTTGTATATTTTCTTAAACAAATTGTTATTTTAAAATATAGCAATGATCTTTCATTATAAAAGTGTAATTAGATGCATTACTTAAACACCATTTCTCCTTTACCTCAAACTTCATTCATGTTTTCGTTTTTAAGTTTTTGACTTTTGAAAAATAATAAGGTATAAAATGCAAAAAGTATTGTAATTAAAGTGATTGCTTTTACCAGGTTTCTCTGAAGCACTCCTCTTTAACCATATCCCAAAGATTCAAGAGATACACAGTAAAAATAATAACTGAAATATTTGGAGTATGGATAGATTCATAAGAAAAAGCAGGAAACAGGCTGTGGATGTAAGAACTTGTAAGGGAGCTAGTTCATGGCAGACTTTTTCAAAAATATATTTACCTCCATTGCCCAAAATTCCACCCTGCATGCTTAATTTTGTATTTTTTCTTAATGGTTTGAATTCCAGGGTTGCAGTTGGTAGAAATAATTTTGATTCCTGCCACTTGCTTGCTTTCTGGTTTGGGATACAATTTTAGCCTCTCTGATCCTAGTTTCTGTAGTGTTTTGCAGTGAGGCTCAAACGTACTTGAAGGGCTAGGCATAAAATATGAGTAATTATTATTACTGTTATTATTGTATTATTTCTAATGGCTATAGTAGTAGTAATAGTCATTGTAGCAATTGTTCAAATCTATAGATAAGTGAATCTAATTTATTTCTCCCGAAACCTAGCTAAGAAAGCTACACTGAGAAAACAGGGGCATTCTTGTTCATTTTCTTTTTTCAGGAGATTGAAAAAACGATAATTTTAGAATTTAGCTCCTTTCTGCAATGATGCCTTCCAACATTGCATGAAAGTTAGGGGATAGTAGTGAAGAACTTACAGCATAATAAAAGCACTTAGACACCAGGACAGAGGGACCTAAAGGAAAAGGGTGCCCCCAAATAAATTTTATTTATCTCCTAACTTTTCCAGAAAAAAATTAGTGAACACTTCATTGGATTTCCTTGAACCAACGGTTTCTTAGTCTGGGAGGTGAAAATTTACTGTCAGCGTATTGAGGGGTGCTGATGAGCTGAGGAGTCAACAGAGATCAGTTCTTCTAAGTTCTAATCAGTAAGGATTTAAGTTGCATTCTGAGTGGAAAGAAAAGTGACTAAACGTTTTTAGTAGAGGGATAGCTAGGTCTGACCTATGATTTTTAAAAGATCATCAGATTACTGTGTGTGGAACTTAGAGGAAAGAGTGAAACAAGAATAGAGATAATAATAGTTTCCACTAGGGATAGCTAAAAAGGTAGCAAAGAATGGTGAGGTTTGGGATATGTCATACACATGTGGTAGAGCTGATATGACTTGTTGATGGATTTGATGTCGGAGTGTGAAGGAAAGAGAGGATTTGACTCTTTAGTTTTTCACCGGAATGACAGGGGAAATAGGGAATCATGGGTCTTGAATAGATTTAAGAAAAACTAGGAGTCCTGTTTTAGACAGGAGGAGTTTAAAAGGCCTCTTTGGTATCTAAATAGAAATATCATGGACGTATTTTTCATTTATGAGTCCTGAAAAGTAAGGAATTGTATCTGGAGAGATATATTTGAGGCTCATCATTGTGTTGTTTTAATGCCTGAAACTATGACATCAGTGTTTGTAGTAAATGAGACAAGAGGTACAAGGAGAGAGCCCTGAAACATGCCCACACTCAAGGCAGGAGGAGAGGAACTGTCGAAGTACACGGAGAAGTGCTCACTAAGGTGAGGGGAAAACAGGGACAGCGGTGCCCTGGAAACTCAGGGAAGAAAGTGTTTCTAGAAGGGCCAGGGGGAAGATTGGCTGATAAAGTACTGCAGAGAGGCCACACAGGTGTTAGAAGGCAGACAGTTGATCATTGAAGATAAATATCATTTGTGTCTTCAGAAGAATGGTTATGGAACCCATTTTGCATTTTTTTATATGTCCTGCATTTTCAGTATCTTCTGTGTCTCTTTTCTGACTTCAAAAGAAACAGCTTGATTATATTGTCTTTCCTTCTTTCCAAGATTAACCCGCATTGCTTGACTTCACACCCACTCACAGAGCTGACACCCTCTATAATTCTTACCATAGTTAGGATATTTGTAGAGAATGTTCACGTTATACTGCCTTTGTTATGTTACCTACAAAGATTCAAATGCCATGCCATCTTGGCAAGTTAAAAATATGTTAACTTTCTATGCTTTTTAGTTGTCTTGATATTCATTTCACAAACATGTTTTAAAAATGGTCTATGTGCTTCTTCTATCCATTCCTCTTTCCTTTCTCTCCCAAACCTCCTGTGATAGGAATTTCCTCTACAACTTATAAAATTACTCTGACTAATGACACCAGCGATTTCCTAAACACTGAAACCAGTAGCTTCTTATGGTTATTCTCCCTATGCAGCTGCTTTAAGTAGGAAGTTGAAAAAAATTATTTGCGCCATTTGCAAGTTGGATTTACCGTGGCTTAAATTTCAATAATAAATCCCCAGGAACTCCTCTTTTGACTTAAGCTTTTCATGCACTGTAGTTTGAAAGCCACTGATCTAGAAAAGCACCATTATGTTAATGTCTTTCATAGAGGACAGCACCTAAGGTAAAGGCCAAGCTGATTGTCCCTGGGTTCCTACTCATCTCTCTCTGTTAAATTTCACATTAATTTGAGATTGATTTTTAGTAATTAAAATCACAGTTATATTAGCCTCTTGACACAGATTTAAAATGAAGAGCTTTAACTTTATAAACGATAATGCTTATTGCGGTTGATGGTGCTAAAAGGTAACAATACAACTTGGTAAACACATTTCGAGTTGTTCTCCCTGAACATGAGCCAGCATCATAATCTGCTTATCAGTGAGAAATGTTCAGGGAGTGTGAAATTCAACAAGACAAGCCAAAGAAAATTAATTCTGACTTGCTTCAGAAATGCCAATTGACCTAATCTTCCCAATCTATTAATTTTGAAGGTAGAAGGAGCAATAAATAGAAAAGCCTAGGGGATAATCACAATGACACGAGACTTAGGAGCAGCTCTCAAAGTCAGCTCTGCTCATGAAGACCAACCAGGGAATTTTGAATAATTATTTTAAATGGACATTGGCCATGCAGAGTCTTGCAGGTCAAAAGCAAAATCCAAAAATCAATAACAAAAAGTGAATTAGGGAACCTGAAAACATAAATAATGTGATGGGTTGATTTAATACGAGTGACTCTTAGAGTTGGAGGCATCCTGTAGTCATAACAGAACTGTGTCTTTCAGTGAGCCATGTAGAAGCCCAACAGTGAGCTTCACTAGCAGATTTGGGTATAAGAAAAGTTTTGAATCATAATACTTGTAAAATGTTGCAACTATAAAAAAATTTCTGCTAGTTATATAGTATAAAGATTGTGCTTGTGTGCTTCGAGTCACGTAGCTGGTTTATCCTTTCATTTTCCATTAGAAATAATAACACATAATGTATCCGTAATTATGTATCTCTAATTAAGGAGATAAAAGTGCTCTTGTAGAAAATATTATAGATTGTTAAAAAGCAATATATGACACTTAAATAAAATATTTCTTATCACTTTCATTCTACCTTTCAAGGCAATTAAATTTTGTAGAAAAAAAATTATAAGAAATAATATCTTCTGGTCATTTGGTGATTTAAAAGAAGTTCCAATATAGGTGATTATAATTGGTAATATATATGCAGCAATACATAAATTTTCCTTTGGAGTTTTCCTGGGTGTCAGAAATACAGATCATGGATTTTTTAGCAAACTAAAGTTTTAAATCTATACTGCAACAATATTTGCTTTTCTGTTCTACTTCTCTCTTCCCTTCTCCTTAATCTTGACTTTGAAATAGTTTTAAAGATGATAGAAATAGATCCCCAAGAGAAGTAATGAGAGTACCTCCAAAAAATTGAGCAGAAATAATGTAGACTAGCTTAATTTTTTAATCATTTTTCTCCAAAATAACAACTCCTGGTTATGGATGATCTATGCAATATTTGCTTCATAAATGAGACCCTTAAAAAAGCTTCTGTTTTTGCTACCTTCAATTCTAATGGAGTATGACAGGCAGAAAAACTAGATTAAATACCAGTAATTATTATAAATTAAATAAAAATGGTTAACACTAGAAATCTGTTTTTATTTAACTTGGTTTGTTAGAATATAGTCCCTGCAATCTTGATTTGATCTATAATCTAGTTACTTTAACAACCCAGTTCATAGTCATTGAGCAGCTATGTACTGAATAGGGTTGACTGATGACCTGTGAATAGATTGTTATAGATCAATCACAGCTACTGATCCTTTTTGGTAAGCACTTTTCCCTACTTAAGCCTAAATGATCCAATTACAAGAATTAGTTGTACAGATATTTAAATAATAAAAATAAAATTTCTACATGCAGTTTTGGGTCTGACAATTTTGGAAGTGAGTACAGGCTCTGACAATTACTATTAGCATTGGACACTAAGTGACTTCTCTAAACCTCAGTTTTCTCATCTGTAAAACAGATTTTACTATTTAACTATAGTAGCTAAAGAATGCAAACTCAACACAGTGCCCGGGACATGGTAATACATTCACTTATATATTCATCACTCGACAAATGTTTATTGAGCAATTGTTATGTGCCACAACAGTGTCTAATTGAGAACTCAAGCATAAATGCACTAGTGTATATTTAGAATCCCTGTCCTCATGAACTTTGCAGTAGAACTGGAAAGAAAAATAACCAAGCCTTTGCATCTTTCTATTTCTGATAAGTGTAGAGTGTCAAGAAGTTTTATAGCCAGGGTATCTATTTGTCACTATATTAGACCTCAGGAAAGTCTTTTTCCCTCAAGAGATTGTTTTGAAGAATTTAAAAATAAAATTATTTGTGTAAATCTTTACTCAATGTCTGGCACAAAATAAGCATACAGCAAATGTTATCTATCATTAATATGTTTAAGATAAGATCTAGAAATTCTAGGTTCAGTAGAACATGACTGGCAAAATTAGGGGGAAGGTGATTCAGAAAAATGCAACAGAATGTGCAAAGAAGTCAGGAGAATGAGAATGGCACTTAAGAGGAGTTAAAAAATTGAACATGGCTACTGCATAGACAAACCAAAATAAATACAGTATTCAAGGCCCAAGTTATGAAGAGGCCAATTATAAACTAAAAATATGTAGACATTATTCTAAGTTGTAGTGGAAGTACATCAATGTTTTTAATGTAAAAAGTCCACATAATGAAATGCTAAAATAACCATAATAAGGAACAATTTTTGAATGTTAGAGTAAATAGTTATTGTGTGATAAGTACTATCTCATTTATTCCTCCCAACCTATTATTTGCTTTCATTTTACAGTTGAAAGAATTGAGACAAACAGAAATAAGTGATTTGCTCAAAATCATACAACTACAATGGTGAAATGGAATTCTAACCTCTTTTATAATAGTTTGACATTTAACCATCCATAGCTTTTTCCCCATCTTGCACACCTGAGCAAGATCTCTCCCAGTATACAGAGAGGTAAGATGGGAAATGGCAGGAGCAAGGATTCAAGAAATAATATCACCTGCACTAAGGTAATGGCAATGCAGTAAAGAGAAAAGGACAACTTGAGAGATATTTAGAGTCAACCACATTTGGTACCTAATTGTATGTTAGGTTAGAGTGAGAAGTGTGATTCAAAGATGTCCTTCAGGCATGGCTTGGGCAGTTGGGCAGATATTACTTCCCTTTACTGAGCTAGGGAACATAATGCAGAGGGTTGATTTTAGGAGTGTAGGTTAGAAATCATGGTTCTGAGTTAGGGCATGTTGAGATTGAGGTTTCTAGGATATATCCATGTTGAGAGGTCCAGTATGGTAAAGTATGTTTCACTGTCTGGAGGCAGAGATTTGAGGACCATCAGTGGTAACTGGTATCAAATGATATTTGAACCCTTGACTGCAAGAGGTTGTAACAGAGAAGACAGCAAAGGTGAGAAACACCAACATAGGGGAATCAATACCAATACTCAAGGATTATGCACAGAGGCAAGATTACAGGGTCATGTATTCAGAAATGAACAGAGGAATGCAGGCGTTAGGGGGTGAAATGATGAGAGAGTACTATCAGAGAGATCAACAAAAGGAGAGAAGGTCAACTTGTCAAATGCTGTCAAAATAATACGTAAGGAAAAGGCTGGAAAATAAATTACATTTGGTGAAAGGATTCTTGTAAGAGAAATTTCAGCAGAGTTGTGAAATCAAGATGGCAGATAGACAAGTGAACAAAAAGTTGAGGAGAAAAAATGGAGAGAGAATGTCTTTCTTATCTTACAGCAAATCCATATAGTATGCATATTTTTAATTTTTTGTTTGCAATAAGATCACAGGACTCATATCTTTATTATATTAGAAAGATAAAAGTAGGGTAAGATAAAAAAAATTAAGGGCCTGATAAAAGTATCCTCACAACTTAAAAAAGGGACTGTCTACGTCAGCAACAAAAAAGAAAAATCCCATAAAAGAACCGGGTGGATACTGGGATAGATAAAACTTCATCGAGGGGGAAAATTATGTATTCTTAATGTCATAAATGTATTCTTACTTAATGTAGATAATATGTATTCATTTTCACTTTGTTTAAAAATATTAGTATTACAGGAAATGTCAAGTTGGGTAGGACTGTAGTTGAAGCATTTCTAAGTATCTTACTTAGGTCCTAATAGAGGCTCTTCTTTTTGTTTTTGTATTTTTAAAAAACATTCAAAAGATGTTTTAGTAATAGTGGGTTTTTTTTTTAATTTTACTTTTAAATATAATGAGCCCATAATAGTTGTATGTCTTTATAGGGTACATGTGATGTTTTGATACAAATAGTGTTTGGATAGCAGAATGATTTTAGTCAAAAATCTTAACATTGAATTGAAAGCACTTTTTAGTTGAAGAGGAAATAAATGAAGGGAATGGGGTAAGATACATGTGCAAAGATCCAGGCAGATCATCTAGTTAAGCATGGGGGATTGAACCTGAAAAGATTTATGGGACCCTGAGCAATTTGCTTTATGCTGATAATAATTGCAATGCCACTTGTTCCCTACTTCCCTTATTAACTTTCTCTGCATCACCGCTCTTTTGGAGTTCATCTATCTTAATGAAATATTTGTATTTTGTCTTTCTTTCCTGCTTTATATTTTAGGCCTTATAGAAGATTGAAACTAGTTTTCTCAGCTGGACACATTCACTAGCCAGAGGCCAACTTTGCTTCCAAGTTAGACTCCATGCAATTTTCCCCATTAGGCATTTGTTTCATTGTCTACATGAGAGCAATAAAACTTATCAGCTAGCTCAATCAAATACATCAGCTGGAAACATCTTCTTGCTGTGAATGAAAAGACCAGTGTTTTTTGTTTTTTGTTTTTTAAGGATGTTTTCCTTGGATTGTGTTGTTACCACAATGTGGATCTGTTGTTTGAACATTAGACTCATTTTCAATGTCTGCATTTTTGTGTATTTATAAAATCTAGTGAGTGCTGGCATTTCATAAAAGTAAGTACTATCACAATTTTCTTTATGATTAGTTAAGGTATGGGATTTGAGGTATGGGTTTTAGATGAGTTCACACAGGTATAGAAATAAGTACTTTATCTGTAAGCATTTCAAACAATGGTTTCTTTTTTTATTTCAAAATATTAATTAAGGGGTTCAAGTGTTTTTGTTACATGGATACCTTGTCCTAATGCTTAAGTCAGGGCTTTCAGTGTGCGTGTCATCAGAATAGTGTTAATTGTACCCAATAGGTAACTTTTTATCCCACATTTCCCTCCCTCCTCCTTGATTTCTCATGTCCCTTATGTTGCTTTGTGCCCTTGTGTACCCATCTATTAGCTCCCACTTACCAGTGAGAACATACAGTGTTTGGTTTTCTGTTCCTGAGATACCTCACTTAGGATAATGTTCTCCAGTTCCATCCAAGTTGATGTAAATGACATTGTTTCATTCTGTTTTATGGCTGAGTAGTACTCCATGGTGTTTATGTGTGTGGGTGTGTGTATATATACACCCACCACATTTCCTTTCCCACTCCTGAATTTTAAGGCACTTAGGCTGATTCTACATCTTTGCAATTGTAAATTGTGCTGCAATAAACATTCAAGTGCAGATGTCTTTTTGATAAAATGATTTAATTCCCTTTGGGTAGATACCTAGCAGTGGGATTGCTGGAACAGAATAGAAGACCCAGAAATAAAATCATATACCTTCAACCAACTTCTCTTTGACAAAGCACACAACATACGACAGGGAAAGAAAGCCCTATTCAATAAGTGGTACTGTGAACATTGGGTAGCCATATGCAGAAGAATGAAACAGGACCTCTATCTCTCACCACACACAAAGATTAAGGTTTTCATTGTCTTTCTCATCCTAAGAGAAAACGTGTTTTTGAGGTCTTTTTCACTCATCTAAGATGCTCCGTGAACCCTATATGGGAAGGATCACTGATGCGGGGGGTAAAGTGAGCAGGGATGAGATGAAGGCTTAGGTGGGGAAACAGAAGCTGGATTTGAACCAAAACAGGCATCTCTATATGTATATATGTGGGTACATACCTAGTGTTTATTTGAATTGTTTTTCTTTTTTCACATTTTATAGCCCTTATTTTTTCCAAGCCCTGCATAGTGTTCCTGTGGATGGTTAAGGTGGTTCAAGTGTAAGAGGATTAGTGGGGGAAGAAGTTCAGATTGCTTACCACATCAGGGTGATTTATTCGTCATAAATTTTGGATTGTGGTGGGTAGAAAGCAACTAAGATCACTTTATTTCTGGGATTGCAAAAATTACTTTCCTACAATATTAATAATTACTTTTAGTCATTAAAAAGCTAATTTCTCTAAAAAACATCATAAATCTCTCAGGAATGAGCACTTACTTTCCAAGCTTGGAGGATCACTGAAGACATATTTAACAAAGTTATACTTGCTGCTACCCATGTCTGAATGTGTTATGCAAAAGTGTTCAAAAGCAAATTTCCCTACACCCTTTCAATTTGTGGAAATGCCTCTTTATCAAAGAACATTTAGCGCTGTTTAGATCAAAGTAAATGAGTAAGTATTTTTTCTGTCACAAAAGAGGCTTTAATTTCTTTTTAAATTTACAATGACTCATTAAACATCAATTTGACATGAAAACAAAATAAATGAATTAAAGGTTAGTTTCAGATGGACGGAAAAGAAATCCAGGATGGATGCGTCGACTGTGTATTTAATGCTGTAGGAACTCCCCCACACAATCTTGTCTCACCTCATCCATGCTTACTTGAAAAATGAAGCTTTAGCTATTGGTTCAATGAACAGATAAATTCACTATCAACAGTGTTTATAATCAACAGTGTTTAAAAGCAACACAACATTCTTAGCTGAACTTTCTACAAACAGAAGCATTTTAATAAACAAATTTCTTCCTTCCCTTTCTCCTCCCTCCATATGTATGTCCGTCTATATTTATCTATTATCTGCCTATCTGCTATCAGTAGTGTATTTCAAAATTAATATTTTATATGCAAGGACACAGGACACGTGTGTGTATTTGGAATGTGTATACTTAAGAGAGACATATAATTTCCTTGCAAATATTCTTGTTAATTCAGTCAATGTTTTGTCATGCAAACCATACAATCTATGAAAAAATAAAGATGCTTTAAAATTTTTCTTTCACCTAAAAAATGAAGTGATAATATGAGTATAATAATTACAAAATTTAATATCTAGAAATTATATGGATTGGTAATGTTTTTGCCTCTTTCTCATGGATAGTTTCATTTGAGAAGTGAAACCTGTCACCTAAGTTGTTGAAAAGAGTAAGTTTTGGTTTTGTACAAAATGATCTTTTTAAAGTACATATAATTCATGCATATTCTACAGATCAAGCCTCTTGGGGGAGGTTTATAGTTTGGTAAGAGGTTGGTGGGGTTCTGTTTTATTTTTGTCTTGTAGCTGGAGGCATAAAACACCATTTTATCCCTGTAAAGAGTACTTAGAATTCAAAATGCAAAACATATCTAGCACACACTTCCTGCTGCCTTGCTAACCTATTTTCCAGGGTCATTTTCTTTCAAGTGCAATTAAAATTTTTCCCTGTCGAACTGAAGTATGTACCAGAGGCTCTTGGGATTTGAGTTCACCATTCCAGAGTTTTATCTAGAGCAGGTAGCCTAAGTGAATTTTCCATCTTGTGAAACTCCTGCAGTGAGGCCGCAGAGGGAAAAATAGAGCCAAGTACTGACAGATGAGCCACGAGTCCCTATATTGTGAATCAGGGTTGCAGGTGAAAATATATATATAATTTGCTGATCTTAAAGGATATATCTTTCGAGGGGCTAAACTATTCACTCCTACATTTTCTGCTTTAATACTTCTCACAGGAAGGTGGATTCAATACCTGTACCTCTCACATGATATATTTCCCCACTCTCTATCCCAACTTCGTTATTTTTGCTTAAGTAATTGCAAATTCTATTCAATCAAGAAGGTCACTATGGGCAAAACAAATCTTAATGTGGATAACCTTCAACCCTCCCTCTTCTTGCTCCAATTTTTTTGACCATTTGTAAAAAATAATCGAGATGATCTAAATTTCCCTTACGTTCACTTGTCCTTAAACAAAGATTTTTTTTTTATTGTTATTTTGAGTTTCCAGAACTGTAAGAATCAGTTTCAGAGAGTTGAGTGACTCTCTGCTTTTCAGACTTTAACTGCTTATGGCTGCAAAGATGTGAGTTTCTGCCTTATTTTCCTTAGTCCTACAGTGCATTAAATTTGAATTAATTGCCAATATTTAAGAATTAAAAATTCCTAGCTTTACTTAAGTGTTCGGATGTACTGGTAACACCACCCATTCTTGAATGGCCACAAAAACTTTCTGGAGTCGAGCCCCTGCCATCATTTTAGAAAATGCATTCACCCTTAAATTTGAATAGTCCCAACAACTGCCTGTTATCCCATCACTCGAAACCAAGTCTCTGTTTTCATTCTTCTTCTTACTTGTGAAACCATTTAGCGTCACTTATTTACTTCAACTACCTGTTCACTGACTTCATTTAAGTGTGCTGATTATTCTATAGGAAAGGTGTAGATGTTATAAATTTTCTGCCATCTCTTATGAATTAATATGTGCTACCTGTTGAGCTGTGTTTATAATTATGCTGGAGGTGTCTGTGCTCAGCAAAAACCATGCCTTCAAAAATTCTACTGTGTGCTCGGGGAGGCCATGAGAACAACCATGCTAGATATAGTTGACATATACTTGAGATTTGAAGGACAGTAAGGGTACCTGAAATAGTCCCATGACAACAATTGGAAGAGAAGTTGATGTTTACTGATCATATTTTTTTGTCAAACATTAACACACATTTATAGACTTAGGCTGCATAATAATCTTGTCAGTCCCAATTTACAAATAAGGTTCAAAATCTCCTCTGATTTGATAAAACTAGTAAGTGATGGGCTTCGGTTTTGACTGTGCATCTCTCTCTCTCGTATGTTATGTTCCTTTAGTGTTTTGAAAATTTTCACATCTTTGAGAGCAGCAAATTAAATTAAATGCAGATACTTCTATTAGTAAGGACCTTTAGGGAAATAAATTATACTACTTCCATTCATTGAGGGCTTACACTGTGCATGCCATGTTGTTAGGAACTTTACATAGGTTATTTCATTTACCTCTGCAATTTCCCAGTTTGTAGGAAAGTATTACAATCACCAGTTTATATAAGAGGAAACTCAGTTTTAGTGGCCTCACGTAAGGTAAACAAGGTCATAAAACCGGTAAGTCGCTGAGGCAGGATTTAAACCCTGGGGGATAATTTCTTAAATGTGTAGTTTCTATGCACTACACCATTAGAAGTATTGATAAAAATGCTTAATAACAATGAACATATAACATAACCAGAGATAAATCACTGCAATCATAATTTTACCTGGGTCTAGTTCCCAAGAGCTTGAATGAGATCATAGCTCAGTGGCTTGGCTGAAGACTCCCAGTTTCAATTCTAACACACATGAAAAAAGTATATCAACTGGCAGCAATATTGAATGAAAGTGATCTTCTCAGATATTGAGAGTTAATGATAGGTGGCAATCTATGGACCCCAAAGACATCTGATGTAATGAGAATAGACCCCCAAGTGCCATCCTGAGCTGAAAAAGTCAACCATTACCTTTATTTTTAAATTCTACCCTAACTCCTATATATTTATGATTGCTTATACTTAATGTAGATTCTTTATCTTTAAATTTGTCTTTTAAATATTGTTTGGATTGAAATGCATACAATTAATAAGAAACATCATTCCCAGTAGGCAAATCTACTTGGGAAAATAAAATAAAAATGACAAAAATCTCTCAGTGATAATATGGCACCAGTCTATGGTAAATGGATTTTGTATGCTATATTTAATGTAGGAGAGATAAGTTCTTTGGGACAGGAGTTGTTAAATTCTATGACATCACCCTTTGATAGCATCAGTGGCAGTGGTGACCATATTTTTCTCTGAATCATGATTACATGCAACTTTTTAATCATCCCCATTGTTTTTATTTTTTACTTTTGGTAATTATATTCCAATATGCATTCCCATTATTATTATATTATATTATTCTTTTGCAAAAGAATTATATTGCACAAGTTTAATTCTTAAGAGATAGCCTTTCATAAAATGTCCTTTACTCTTGAAAATCAAATGGCATTTCTCATTTTATACTTCTTTTCATGTTTTCTAGACAGCCTCTCTCCTTATCTGGTATAAAAATAATCCTTTTACCTTAGAGTTTATCCAATTTTTAGGTCACTTTTAGCAAATATTTTTTGAAACCTTATGTGAAATGCATTCCTCTAATGTTAGGAAAATTATTGTCATCTCTGTTTACAATCAGTTATTGTCATCTCTGTTTACAATCAGTTATTGTCTACAGCTGTGTTATGTGAGTTACCATTTCTTGAAGGTTTGACATTGACATACATGACTATGTAAGTTTTAAATGTTGTTAATGAAGCATTAAATTCAAATACAAGTACTGAATGAAACTTTGCAAAAGAGCATACATATAAGCAAATTAATGATTTTATATTGTTATATTGCTATAGTGCTGATACATGTGAATAACATAAACTAGTTTTGGTTTTCAAAGAATGTATCATCTGGAATGAGAAAGCAGTCTGTAAATAGGCAGATACCTATTATGTAATAAATGATATGGAAGAGGAACATAATAACAGGATACTCTACATAGTGGTGCACCTAAACCATTTGGGGAGCTGGTTGTATTGCCAGCATTGTAACTTGACATAGTCAGATACAGCAGAAAAAGAAACAGAGACCCATAAGAGTCTTTCAGCAATGAGCTAATTGAGAAAAAAATATAAAAGAGGAAAATATGGCCTAAAAAGATTAATTCATTTTCTTAAGATTTTGATTAGTAGAAGAAGCTTTAATAATTTAATAATAAAAATAAGTGTTTCTGTTAAATATATTGTTAGAAAAATACATGTACACTTCATCAGATTTTTTTCAGTAGCTTAAGTTTAAAATTCTATGTGAGTTAACATTGACATGTCAGTTTCAATAGCTACAGAGTACATTAAAACATTGTTTAGCTTACAAAATAATTTCTTAAGTCCATTGTGGAGCATTTCAATGACAGTAATTAAACAAAAAACACTTCACAATCTGTTATAAAATTCTAGTTAAAAGAGGCCAAAAGAAGTGTAATTATCAATAGTACTATGAGTTAATAATATTCTGAAATTTAAAAAAAAA
>CAUYSK010097630.1:0-20818 GCA_963575035.1 Avahi laniger | reverse complement strand
CAGCACAATTCACAATTGCAAAGATGTGGAAACAACCCAAGTGTCCATCAATACATGAGTGGATTAATAAAATGTGGTATATGTATACCATGGAGTACTATTCAGCTTTAAGAAACAATAGTGACATAGCACCTCTTGTATGCTCCTGGATAGAGCTGGAACGCATTCTATTAAGTGAGATATCCCAAGAATGGAAAGACAAACACCACATGTACTCACCATCAAATTGGTATTAACTGATCAACACATAAGTGGACATATAAGAATAACATCTATTGGATGTTGGGCAGGGGGGAGGGGGAAGGGAGGAGGAGGGAGGAGGGGACAGGTATATGCATACACAAAGAGTGCAATGCGCACCACCCAAAGGATGCACATATTTGAAACTCGGACTTGGAGGGGGGCAAGGGCAACATATGTAACCTAAACATCTGTACCCCCATAATATGCTGAAATTAAAAACAAAAAGAATGCACAGTGGACTCCAAGTTGTCTATGCTTCTACTCATCCACTATCAGATCAGTTTCTATGAAATGGCTGAGCAATTTTGGTGAGATGATTATCCAATATTCCTTATTGGATAATAGCCCACAATAAATCATGAAAGGGTTCTTTTCAATAGTGTTTCTAGAGGGCAGGGCTACCTCCTACACACAGGCTGACAGTGTTGCTTTAAACTTTTCCTACATGCATCTATGTACTTAAGGGGACAGAATTTGTTTCATAACATTTTGAACTTCATTTATTAGGTTGCCACTCTTACAAGAGTTGTAGTATTCCGGTAACTCCTAGGCTGCAATTCTTTCCAAGTCGAGTCCCCATCAATGGTCATAAGTGATGTGTACTTCCTAAGATAATGATGAACGTGCTTCAGCTAGTGTGTTGAGCATACTAAGAATAAATTCAAAACTGAGCAGGACTTCTTAAGATAGTTACCCAGTTATTCTGATTATTCTACTTATCTCCTCACACGTCTAATATTTTTTGAAAACAAGTAATAAGAAAAAAATAAGAGGACCATCACTTCCAGCCACATTGATTTGTGAGGTCCTTGGCATATATTACCCTTACGCTCATAGAAGGTGACAGAGCATAATGTCATAGACTTAGGCTGCAGGACAAACGTGATTCAAACCTTGGCCCTAACATTTGTATTAGGGTTCTCCTATGATGTTCTGTTTTTAATCTGTAAAATTGGGATAACCTATCTCTTGAGATTATTGTGAATGTCAAATGCATGATGGATGTAAAGAGCCTATCACAGTAGTTGGCACATAGTAGGTGCTCAAACGATGTTAAGTTACTTGTACATTATATCCATTTTAGAGGCAAAATTCAATGGATAAAATGGAAATCATTTATAATGCTTTAACAAACTCAACTATGTCAGACTTAAAGACCAAATCTGCATAATCACAAAATGTAAAAGTAGGACAATCATGTTAAATATTGTATAATCAAACTTCTTGAATTCAACCTGCATTTCTAATTAGTCAAAATCAGTGAGGCAAGGTTGCATCTCTTAGCCACTGTACCCTAGGGTCCAGTCATCACCTGCTTCTATTTATGTCTGCTGCCCTCTGCAGGTGTTCTCCTAGGTACAAGTCCCATTAATAGGGGCCAAATAAGGCCAAATATTGCCTAAATATTTTTATTTATTTATTTATTTTAGTTTTTTACTTTCTGAAGGAACTGCCATGGGGTCGGCCCTAAACAGCACTTCATTTTAATACATTATCATCATGATCTGATGATTCATTTTATAAATGATTAATGAAAGTGCTTAATTGCATGGTATTTTCTGCTGCCTCCAGTTATTACAAGTTTTTGCTCTCGCTCATTCTAGATTGATTGTTTTTAGATTAAACACTCAGCATTGCATTGTTTTAATCCAGTTCTTCATTTAGAGACTCACTTGTGGCTCAAATAAAATGATCTGGGTTTTTATTTTTTATTTTTTTTTTGGAATGATTGTACAGTGCTTGACTACTCCAAATTCATATTTGCTTTCCTCCACTGACATTAAAGTTCAACTCTGGGATTGTGGCAAAGATTCCAGCTACACTACAAGGTCCAGTGCCATTACAATTGGTCATGTAAGTACTGCTCTGGCCAATGAAAAATAGAAGGCCACTTAGGTTTTCTGCAAAAGTTGTATTGTCCTCTTACAGACTTTGCCCCTTCCTCCATATTGCTTCTGTTCCTCTCTGCTGCCTAGAACAAGGAAAAAAGGTACTGAAATAGGCAGCAGGATAGATTTGGCCACAGTCATTTTTTTCTGATCCCTACTGCAGACAAATGGGTTGGGTTCAGCTCAGAATCAGTCCTGGGATGGGAAAAAGAGATTACAATAAAAAACTGTGCAACTGCAGAGGAGGGGAAAGGGTGCAAATACTCTAAGAACACCTGTGTCCATAGCTCACCCAGAAATGGGACACAGAGCAGAAAGAATACATACAAATTCAAGGCAGTGGTTAAAGCACAGATCCTCAGGTTAAGATTAGTTCAGGAACTGAAAAAGTCCTGGTATACATGAAATGTCTGAGTCATCTCTAAGTTAAAATATTGAAACATTAATCATTAAATACAAGTTTACGTTTATATATTTTGGCATCTTGTTTTTATATGGAATAGTTGAAAGAAGTAGGTTTCAAGAAAAGAGGATGAGTAAAAGCCAAGATTAATGGAATGCGCTATAAAATTTTATAGGAATCAATCTCCTTAGTCTTTTCATCTCCTTATTTTCCCTCAAAGAGAGTTTATGATGATAAAATATTCTCAGATTTCCTAGAAGGCTTGTTATACTTTTTAATGTCACTCTGGGCTGCAGTAAATCCTTAGATTCCTTTGCAAGGTTCTACGTAGAAAGTGTTGGGAACAACCGTCAAAGCCGTCATTATCAGCAGCATTATGCCCTCTTGCAGGGTCCCGGGTGTTATGAGATAAAATGCAGGAGTGTTACTGATTCGTGAATCTGAGGATGTACAGACTTTCTAAACATGAAATGCATCATGGCATGTCCTGAAACTTAAGCTTTGATCATGTTCAATGAACAGAGAGGACTGAACGTTTGATCAATATAATTGGTTGAAACTCACAGTTGGTGGGAAACTCTGAAGACTTTTCATTCAGTCATCATTTCACTATGTGATAATTAATAGCCAACATATATATATGTGTGTGTGTGTGTGTGTGTGTGTGTGTGTGTGTATATATATATATATATATATATATATACACCTAGCACTTTTACTAGGTATCAGGCACTGTGAAGTTCAATGTCTACATCTGAGCTCATTTAATCCTCCCAACCCCAATATAAGGTGTCATGACCATGTTCATTTTTCAGACAAAGTCTTATGCGGCAAAGGACAAGTTTCTTAATATTTTTGGTGGAAAAAAATCTGCTGGCAAATATATAATGTACTTTGGGCTCTGAGGTTGTATAGCCTTAGCTGTGGTTCTGAGCTCTACAAAAACTTGAAATTGAGAATAAATAAATGTCACAAACATGACTGCATTGTTGTTTAAAACATCTTATTTACAATTCGCTTAGGTTAGTAATTATCTTTAAAGTTGTTATTCTTTAAATATTTACTTTTCTTTGTATATTGTGATATAAAAATATCTAGAGTTAGGTAACTACAATCTGAATAAATATTGTATAACTTACCATAACAAGTTTTAAGATACCAGGAATAATTTTGGTGAAAATTTGATAAGTAATTGTTGATATTATAATAAATTAATGCATAATGGTGGGAGTACATAGACCATGAGATCTCTCATCTCTTTGTAACTAACTTAAAAGCTACATTGTGTAGCCTAATTCTAGATTATTGAATAAAGGGTTATCAAGAATTTCTAAATTATTAAAATACCATAATAAAATGAGCAGATTAATTTGTTTATTCATCTAGTAAATATATATTGATGATTTTTAAGGACCAGGCTTAACATGACAGATACCAAGTCCTGGCTTTCTCAGTGCTTGCATATCAGCAGACAGTTGTGTCAGTAAATTGAAGATGGCGATACAGGTCACCAGAGCTAAGGAAAGGCATGAGCTATACTCATAGCTAAGACACTGGGATATTTGGGCTGGTTATAAGCAAAGGCCACAGGGGTGGTTTCTTAGAGACTACAAGACAGGTATACATCCAGATCCAATGCTCACAGGTTGGAACTACAATTTTTGAGAGCTGTGAGTTGAGACCTCAAGTGAAAACATTTCACTCTGAGCCTCAATAAAAGCCATGACTACTCATAGAAGAAAAAGGCTGATCATTTAGTTTTGATGGAGTGTGGCACCTTAACCTCCTCTTTGAGATTGTAATTCTAGGCTTCCAAGTGAACGCCAACTTGTTTATCTTGCCTCGTCTAGAATTAGAAGGTAAATATGATTCCTGCTGAACAGAAAGAGAGAGGAAATTGGAAAATGGTTTTGGAAGCTGTGGTTTCTTTAACTTGTGATTTACTATAATGTCAGAAGAGGGCGGGAATCTTGAATTTGAAAAAATAATGATGGCAATGGGGTTAAAAAGTAAAAAGATAGTTAATGTCTGGGGGTGAGATTATTATCTGGCTTTTCCAAGCATTTTAAATATTTTATTATATTTACTCAGTGTCAGGTATCTTACTTTTATAACAAAAAATGAAAAAATAAGATGTTAAATACATAGTGTAGTTAATGATTAGCGATAATATAATGTACAAGTCATGGTACTAGAAAGTCTTATTTTTTCAAATGTCAATATAGAAAACGGTTATATGAGGTAAGTTAGGAATTACATGGGTAGGAAACTGAGGGTGCTGGAAATATTTCCAGCAACTATCACAGTGTTTAATACATGATAAATATTTTCTGAATATTTTCAGAAAATCATTTCTGACATATTGGTATACTTTGAGGCTTGTCACATTCAACTGCAATATGATGTCATTGTGATAGAGAAAAAGGAATATATAAATATATAATATGTATTGGTATAATGAGATAGATACAGCTTTACATAAAATATTTTTTAAAAAATCAGGTTTTCTTCACTGCAAAAAACATTGTGTGTGTTTTATCTTGAGGTTAACAATTATTGCATAAAACCAATGACAAAACTATATTGTTTTGTTGTGAGCCCTAAAGTACTATGTGGATATGAATGCAACTGCATTTCAAAGAAAATTCCATGTGTGCAAACATCTCATTTTGTGGTGAGGTTCACAATACTTTTAATGATGTGGTTTTTTTTTCCATATTTAAGAATAGATACATTTTTATTACGATAAAATACTACTTTAATGAAAACTCGAGCTTATTTCAAAATATAAAGGGAGATTTTCACTCTATTGTGAAGGATGAAAGACTAGACTGGAAAGTACACAGAGTGGAGGGAACTCTTACAAATATAAACTGGAATAACACACGTATCAGCAACATTCTGATCTCACAAGTCAGTAGATACTTTTACTATTGAAAATTTATTTCAGTACTGAATGTAAATTTCTTTTCTGGAAAATCTCTAAATCCAACGAGGTTAAACAAAGTCTGTATGTATGAACTTGCTGACAGGCTACTTTAGCCACTTGCCTTTAAGTTTTAAAATTTTTTCCCAGATACTAATGGGCAGTCGGCAATGTTAAACCTGCTGACTAATTGAAACATTCTACAAATCATATGGATCTCTGGAGAAGATGCATTCTACTTAACCTTGGCATTTGTTTTAAATTATGAGAATCTACCGTATTATATCAAACAAGATTTAAAAATTAGCTTTCTTCCTTTTCTAAATTGCATCTCAAGATTGTTAGAATTCCCATTGAAAGCTAATAGATTAAAGAAAAAAAAATATTCTTTTCTATACTTGCCAGCCAGAATCAACAATGATATTATTCCTAGATATATATTAATCCTTTTAAATAACCAATCATTAATATTTATAGTTTGCAAATCAGGAAGGAAGCAAGACTTCTAAGTATCAAAAAGGAAGCCATGAAGTGGTGGGATATCATAAATATGCATTCTATCACTTAAACTAACTTAGAAACCTTTTAAAATCATTTTTGAAATAAAGTTTATTGCATATTTTTAAAGTATACAACATGGTATTACTCCTGCCTTATTTATTGTTCAAAGTCTTCCTCCTTTATTAAAATATTACAAATTGAACTAAAAGCAAATCGCTTCTTGGCTTGATGGATTGATTGATGTTTAAAGACTAAAAAAGACGAATATAGGATAATATCAAAATTTGGTCCAGAACCAATAGCTTGTCTAGCCTGCTAACTGAATTAATTGTCCTACCATATTTTAGATCATTTCCACTGGTTATGTCCAAGAACAAATTTAATATCCCCTGTGAAGATACCATGATCAAGAATGACTTTCTGGCAAACAGCCATGTTGATTTCAAACTTACTGAAATTGATTTGGAGGTTTAGTAGAGGTGGATAATAAAGAAAAAGCAGAAAAACATTTCAATAACCGTCTCATTATTACAGGTACCATTTGAGCTAGGCATTTTATTTACTCCTCAGTGAATCCTATCAAAACATATTTATTAAGAAATTGACACTGGAAAGACAAAGTGATGTAAAAGAAATGAAATCTGGAACAATTCCTGTAAATTGTTGTAAGAAAGAAAAAAGATTCATAGTAAATCAAGTTTGTGAATAGCCACTGAGTTTTGGAAAGCCACAGGAGTAGGCATATCAGACACAAGATAGGTGATTTCTATAGAAAATTCTGTAGAAAATGAAAAAAGCCTAAAGCTCCTTAAATCATGGTAACAATAGTGTAGAATAGTAGTTAACAGAATAATCTTTGGATCTAGACTGCTGAGTTTGAACTATAGTTCTTTCACACACTGAATATATGAGTCTCGGTAAGTTATTTGCCATCTTGGAACCTCAGGTACCTCATCTATAAAATGGGAATAGGACCTACTGTGTAGAATCTGGGATAATTTAATGACTTATTTAATATATAATAATTTAACGACTAAATGCATATAAAGCACTTCATGCAGTACTTCGCAGAAGTACATATTGTACACATACATAAAACGTTATCTCTAATTGTTTCTATAAAGACAAAAAGTTGTTTATGGAACATATGGGGAGTTCTACGTTGTCTTTAAAAGTACTGAAATTCATTGGGGTGTCATATCAGTAACATCCGGTCCTTTAAATAATTATTAGCAGTCATATAGTGTTTATAATGAATAGGGGATATGTTAAGAGATGATATTTTCATGGATGGTATTTTCATTTAATTATAATAATATTTTGATATATGTGTACTGTTTTCCAGTTTCATTTAGAGGTAAGGAAATAAAGGTACAGTAAATGTTAAGAACTTGCTTGAGTTCATAGCTATAATGATAGAGTTCATATTGAAAACCAAATTATCTGTTGTTAAGTCCACACTCCTAAAGACTATGTTACGGTGCCTTTCTAAGGAATAATGAAAGACAAATATAGAATGGTGACAATTGTCACCTTTTCATTTTTAGCTCTACAGTCCTTCATAACGTACCCTGACCATTAATGAGTGACTGCTAAATGACTACTTATAGGGCACACCTTCCAAGAGCACATTCCTTGACAGAACACAGCCCAGGAGAACCGTGAAACCCACTGGGCAGCTCTCCATCTGAAACCTCAGAGATACCGGGGCCAGCAAGGTGTGGTGCTGCAGCTGCAGGCAAGGCCTCCAATGAGAGCAGAAGTTTGGTGAAGCATGCCTATTCAAAGTCAGTCCTCATCATTATGGCTCTGAAATGCAAGGCTGTAAATTTGTCCAGAATTGATCCAGGTCAAAACTCTTATGGGTTCAAAGCTATGCCGTTCCCCTATCACTCCATTGCCTTCTGTCCACTCCATTCCACTCAAATTTATTGACTGCTTATTCCAGGTTACTCTCTAAGTAAGAAGCAGCTGTTGCTATAAAGATGAATAAAATTAGACTTTGCTCTCAAAAAGCTCTCAGGCTGACCAAGCTTCATTCAATAGAGAGGTTTCGAGAGTCAAGAACTAATTTAGTAATTTACAACACACCTCAATTTGAGAAATAAAATGTAATATAAAATAATTTGAATACTTTTGGCTGTAAAACCAGATTTGGTGACAGGGATTTTCCTGTGATTGGTTGAGTCTACTCAGAACACTTGATTCTTGGGGACTTGGTGAGGGTATAATAAATTGTTTCAAAGGTATGATTCCTACGAAGCATGAAAACTAGAAAGGTTTGTTTTATCCTCCTATGCTGAGGATACTTCCTACTAAGGCCTAAGCTCTACATCTCAAATCAGAGTTCCCTTTTCCTCTTAAGGTGCTAAAGTACTACTGATAGACTTTTTTTTCTAATGGATTACATTTTTCTGTGATTTTTGCCAATTGCTCTTTTCTGTAAAGTCCTTTCTGGGCTCAGCTAGCTATGACAAATGGAGCACAAACACTATCATTTTATTTTTATTGTTCTAGACTCAACTATATCTGTGAGACTTCTATTTAATTTTGATAGAGACTTGAGTAGCCCTCTAGTTTCATTAATCCTAAATTAAAAAAAACATACTTCTATATGAATTGACTTAAGAAATAAAATGTATTCAACATTTTACGTTGTTCCTTCTTTTCGGGATGTATTCTAATCTTGGGGTCCCTCACTGTTATGACTACATATTATGTTTGCTTCCATTCTTGAGTTTGTCAAAGATAGGCATGTGGATTATTTAGATCAGGAATCACTAGGGGGCTTTGAAAATGTCAATCCCTGGGCCCTCCCCAATTCCTAAGAATCTGAATTTTTGCAGCAGGGACTCTAGAGTCTCCAAATAATCTCCTTCAGTGACTTTCACCCTCTAATGTTTGTAATCACTGGAAGAGAGACCAGGTTTAGTGATGAATGGCATGGGTTCTCCTTCACCTGCCTGATGTGATTCCTGGACACTCTCACCCAATCTCTCCTACAAATCAAGCAATGAGAAAGTAAGGAAGGTTCAGCTAGGGAGGCTTTATTGGTTCATGAATGCCTTATTTAATTCCAGAAAGTTAACAAGAGAAAACTGGACCCACAGAGCATAAATGTCAACATTTATGGGCCCAGTCAGTTCCCAACGGAGGCTGGAAATTTGAGATTTTGCAAACCAGGCAATACTGCAATTTAACATGCTATACTGGAAAAGTGTCAGAGAGGGAAAGTGTCATTCAGTGTTTCAAAGATGCATTTACTAATTCTGTTTTCTTAGTACTATATCTGTTTGCTTTACTTCGTATTAATATTTTAATTTTCTGTTCAACAAATGACAAGTAAGCAAAGGATGAAAGAAAGGAACACTTTCTATACTTCTACTATGTTTACATTATATATATTACTTCATGTAATATTCATAACACTTTGAGAAGAGGTTCTTGTCTCTATATTAAAAATAAAGCAACCAAAGCAAAAAGTGGATAATTATTTTCCAAAAGTTAATAAATCTTAGTACTCGATGTTGAGACTTGTTTCACCCAAGGCAAAAATCTGTGTTTTCTTCTACTGTACTATGTTGTTAAGGCCAAAATACTTTCTGCCTCTCGCGTATATACTACTGAAAGAAAAAAATTATGAAATCACACTGAGACCATAGAATAATGAGACAAAATTTTTCTAAAGCCACACAATAGCCTCATTTCCTTATGACCACACTGTACATTCATTCAGTGAAGAATCAAGGTCTACGCTGTGCACGATTCACTGAAGTTTAAATTGGCATGGATACATTAAGTAATCTCTGACTTTCAAAACTCTATAGTAGGACAAGGTTCTGGCTAATGCAAAAGTGACTCAAACCTTTTCTGATCATTTTCAAACTTGAATTTTGTACACTGAATCTCACCGGAAAGTGTACTTTTGAAGGTGGCTTTTAATGTGGTGTTTACCAGCAGCTTATGGATAGTGGTGATGGGTAATGTTGTCATACCACATCACTGCATGCCATTCAGTACTGTTTATACATTAAGGTTCATGATACCTAATGAACAGTAGGATACTTTTAAACCCTTATACATTAGATTGCAGACACTTATCCAGTTGTGTTCGTGTAGTATGACATTTCTCACACTGTGGAAACAAACAAAATTACCATATTTAATGGGTTGAATGATGTCACATAAAATTTCAAGTCCACATAGAACTTGTGAATATTATCTCACTTGGAATTAGAATGTTTACAGATATAATCAAGTCAAGATGAGTTCATACTCTTTTAGAGAGGGCCCTGACTCCAATACAACTTCTGTCCTTATAGTCTTAATAAGAAGAGGGAAATTTGGACATAAAGACACAGACATACAGAGAAGAAAGCCATGAGTAGATGGAGGCAGAGACTGGGTGACTCCTTTATGAGCCAAAGAATGTCCAGGATTGCCAACAACCATCAGAAGCTAAAAGAGACAAGGAATGATTCCTCCCTAGCAGCTTCTGAGGTAGTATGGCCTGCCAACACCTTGAACTTGGACTTCTAGTCTCCATAACTGAAAAATAGTAAATTTTTGGTTTTTGTAAGCCACTCAATTTGTGATACTTTGTTATGGCCACACTAGGAAACTAATATGACATCCTTTAATATCCACCTACCACAATAGTGTGCCATGATCAGTATGGAGAACATCGAAGAGTGGAGACATAAGTCTGGCAGCTGAGACCCATGTCAGTTTCCATGTATGTAGAGGAAGAAGGTGAAAGAGTGCTCCACTTCATTTTAGTTTTAGCCTATGGCTTCTCTTCATTATTCTCTGGCTCACAAAAAGCAGCATACACAGTGGGTTTCTTAACATTTCCTTTTCTTTCCAATACTGTATGACTCATAATTATGTTTACCTATAAAATAATAAAATGGCAAAACGTAGAAGCACACACTCCACAAAGAGCACCTATTACATGATGCTTTTGTCAAAATTTGTGCCACAGGATCTGAGATATGTACAGTCTCACTCAAGGCTCTATAATGCCAGTATGCTCCTCTATGAATGTGGCAAGACTGAAAACAGAAAACTGTCACCACAAAACTATTACATAAACTATAAAACAACTTTCCAAATCCATCCGATGCGTAAAAGCAACATTTGAAATACAAATGCAATGGGCATCTCATGTTTTCTAGTTTCACCCTTTCCATCACATCCTCTAAAGTGTTTCTCCTCACAAACTCCAGGATTTCCTTTTATAACAGTGAGAAATTTCTAATTTTTTTAAAAAACAACAGAAAGTGTAAAATAAAATGAAGACAGGAAGGGAGAGAGGGACAGAGGAAGTGATGGAACCAAAACAATTAACAGAGTTATAAATTTGAGGGATTCTTCAAATTCCTAACATTGGTTTCCTTGGTATAATAAATTAAGAAAAAATTTTAAATTGTCCATAATGCTAAATGATTTTGTTTGTAGACTTGTAAAGGACCTTAACAAAAAAAGCAAATGATAGACCAATATCCCTTATGACTACAGAAGCAAAAATCCTCAAAAAAATACTAGGAAACTGAATCAAACAGCATATCAAGAAAAAAAAATCCACCCTGACCAACTGAGCTTTATCCTAGGGATGTGAGAATGGTTCAACATATGTAAATTAATAAATGTGATTCACCACATAAACAGAAGCAAAAACAAAAACCATATAATCATCTTAATAGATGCAGAAAAAGCATTAGACAAAATTCAGCACCCTTTCACAATGAAAATCCTCAACAAACCAGCATAGAATGAATATATCTCAAAATTATAAAAGTCAGTCATGACAAACCCCAGGCCAACATTATACTGAATGGGGAATAGCTGAAAGAATTCACCCTCAAAATTGGAACAAGACAAGGGTGCCACTGTCACTGCTTACATTAAACAAACTGCTGAAATTCCTAAACAGAGCAATCAGGCAAGAGAAAGAAATAAAGGGTATCGAAACTGGGAAAGAGGAGGTTGAATTATCATTTTTTGCTTGTGATATGATCTTGTATCTAGAAAACACCAAAGACTCCACCAAGAGACTACTGGAGTTGATAAATAAATTTAACAACATCTCAGGTTATAATATCAATGTACAAAAATAAGAAGCATTTCTGTATACAAATAACTGTTAAGCTGAGAATCAAATCAAAGACTCAATACCATTCCCAACAGCTACAAAGAAAATAAAATACCTAGGAGTATACTTATGCAAGAAGAGGGAAGATCTCTAAAGTAGAACTACAGAAAGTCAATGAAAGAAATTGCAGATGACATAAACAAATGGAAAAATATATCATGGTCATCGATTAGTAGAATCAACATTGTATAAAAGTCCATACTACCCAAAGTGATTTACAGACTCAATGCAATCCCCATCAAAATACCAACGTCATATTTCAGAGATCTAGAAATAATAATTCTACACTTTATTTAAAACCAGAAAATAGCCTGAATAGCCAAAGCAATCTTAATAAAAAAAAAAAAAAACAAATCTGGAGATACCACATTGCCAGACTTCAAAATATACTACAAAGCTATAGTAACCAAAAGAGCATAGTATTGGTACAAAAATAGAGATGTAGACCAGTGGAACAGAATAGAGAACCCATATACAAAACCATCTTCCTATAGCCAACTGATCTTTGACAAAGCAGACAAAAACACATTCGAGAAAAGAAGTCTTATTCAATAAATGGTGCTGGCCAAACTGGATAGCCATTTTTTTCGCCACTCACAAAAATTAATTCAAGATGGATAAAATACTTAAATGTAAGGCATGATACCATAAGAATACTAGAAGAAAATGTAGAAAAAACACTTCCCAATATTGTCCTATGCAAAAAATTTATGAAGACCCCCAAAGCAATTATAGAAACAACAAAAATAAATGAATGGGATTTGATTAAAATTAGAAAGCTTATACACAGCTAAGTAAATAATCAACAGAGCAAATAGACAATCTACCAAGTGGGAGAAAATATTCATAAACTCTACATCCAATAAAGGGCTAATATCCAGAATCTATAATGAACTCAAATAAATCAGCAAGAAAAACACAAAAAAAAATCCATTAAAAGTGTGAAAAATAATAGAAGTTTTATGAAAGAAGATAGACAAATGGCCAAGAAATATATGAGTGAATGCTCAAGGTCATTAATCATCAGGGAAATGCAAATTAAAACCATAATGAGATATAACCTTACCCCTGTTAGAATGATTTTTATTAAAAATCTAAAAACAATAGACGCTGGCATGAATGCACAGAGAAAAGAATGTTTATACATTCTTGATGGGACTGCAAATTAGTACAGCCTCTATGAAAAACAGTATGGAGATACCTCAAAGAACTAAAAGTAGACCACTACTCAGTATCTACCCAAAAGAAATAAGTCATTTTATCAAAAAGACACCTGCACTTGAATGTATATTGCAGCACAATTTCCAATTGCAAAGAAGTGGAATCACCCAAGTACCCATCAATTCACGAGTAGATGAACAAAATGTGGTATATGTATACCATGGAGTACTACTCAGCCATAAAAAGGATGAATTAATGCCTTTTGCAGCAATTTGGATGGAACTGGAGACTATTATCCTAAGTGAAGTATCTCAAGAATGGAAAAAGAAGCACCACGTGTATTCTCTAATAAATTCAAACTTACTGATGACCACACATATGCACAGAGGGAACTAAACGTCATTGGAAATCAAGCAGGAGGGAGGGGCAAAAATCTACCTAATGGATACTATGAACAGTATCTGGGTTATGGGCATGCTTATAGCCCTGATAAGCATTGCAAAAGCTATCCATGTAACGAAAACATTTGTACCCCCTTAATATTTTGAAATAAATAAAAAGGGGAAAGACCACTGAAATACTCATATCCAGAGTGAGCTGACATTCACTGAGTGCCTATTCCACTTCAGACTCCACACCAGACACTGTTTTATATGCTGTGCAAGAATCTTGTTGGTCATTTTTCCTGTTTACACATGATCAAATTGAGGTACACAAAGTTTTAATAAATTGAACATAGCCACACACTATTATAAAAAATAGAGATATTGGGCTTTAAACTTAATTAGGCCTTCAGAATCGAAAATCTGTTTGCTCTTTTCACTAAACCATGTGGCTTCACCAAATATATTTTTGTACAAATTCTAGGGCACATGTTATCATGGGAGGGATCTTTTTTTTTGTTTGTTTGTTTGTTTTTTCTTTTACAAAACAGACACATGACCAAATAATTAAAAAAAGAAGTCTACATTTTATAGTATAAGCTCACACTCCAACTGACAGCTTTTAATAACAAAAATAGACAACCTAACACGTACACAGCATTTATGCAGCTGTTTTCCACCAATGAGCCACCGCTAAAATTGGAAATGTAGACACTTCAACAGGAGGCTCATATCAGGTGAATGTGGGCAAAAGAGAGGCTGTTCTCTCATTAGGGATAATCAGAGGTCAAAAATGATGGGAAAAGAGCCCTATTATTCTGTCAGAAGTGCCCTCTAGAAATCAAGGCTCTTCTGATGTAAATTTGATTTAACATCAAAATAGGAAGCTAGAACACTAGAAAAATAAAACCTGGAGAACTGGGTGGTAGTTAGTGTGTCCCAGAACGGGATACATGAGAGGTGCCTGGTTATTAACAGGGTGAGAGCCACAGACCTGCCTACCACAAAGAGTGTTCCAGGGAAATCTTGGGTGTCTGAGTCTTAAGGAGCTGGTTTTGCACATCTGTTTCCTCATCCCACATAAAAATTACTGTGGTCATACATCTTTTAGAAATTGCATTCTCTACCACTTTCTATGAAATTCATGATGTGCTTTTAATATTTTAAAGGCCCTGAAAAATTTACATTAAAGGAATAAAGGGTTTCTTAAAGTAATTTAGCCATAGAATTCTGTTATATGTTTTAAATTTAATACAGATTAACATTTCTGGTGGAAAAGAGACACATTTGGGTAATACTGATCTAAGATTAAACCATACTCAAGAATATTGGACGGCTCTGCTCATAATGGAAAGCATAACTTAAAGCAATAATACTTCTCAAATTTATCAAGGATATGTCTTTATATTCTAGAGCCACCAACCTTCCAAGTACAAAATGATTTCCATATGGGTTCAAAATGCACTTTTTCAAGGGAACAGGAGAGGATTTCAAGTAATGCTGCCTCTAATCCGTGTTGAGCTTCATGAAAGCATGGGTGATGTTTCCTTCTTAACTCCTGAGTCCCAGACCCAGACAGTTCCCAACATATGGGAGGCTCCATAAATATCCACATGGTTGAATGAAAGAATAAGTGAATACATAAAACATTGCAATTAAGTTATACAGTTGATTTTCTTTATTCACAGATTCTGTATTTGTGAATCCACCTATTTACTAAAGTTTATTTGTAACCTTAAAATCAACATTTAAAAAACTGTCCTGGTCATTTGTGAATATGCACATACACAGATGGGAAAAAATATTGAGTCATGCATATTCACAGCTGAGGTCTGGCAAGGTGACACTCTGCCTTCTTGTTTCAGCTCTCTTACTGCTCTCTTACTGTAAATAAGTGTCCTTTTCACAGTATATTTAGTGCTATGTTTTTTACAGTTTTTCTGTTTTTTAAAATGTTGCCATATATAAAGGCCTCTAATCACATGCTGAAGTTTTGCCTAGTGTTCCTAAGCATTAGAAGGCTATGATGTTCCTTATGGTGTCAGATAAGCTTTGTTCAGCTATAGTGCTGTTGGCTATGAGTTCAATATTAATTCAACGATGTAAATAAGCTGTCAAGGGGTCTTTAAACAGAAACATACATAAAATAAGGTTATATATTGATTGGATGATGGAAATGATTTTACCAGAGTCTCACAGGAATCTAACCTAATCTTTTACTCCCTCTAAGAGCAATGGCTCAGTATTCATTAATTCGATGTTCGAGATGACTTTATAGAACATAACTACCATAAATAATAATAACTCATTTTACTTTGTGCTACTTTTGGACAGTTCCAAATCCTAGTAGGTTATTAAAGGTTCAAGGTGACTCCTATAGAAAGAAAAACTAGTTTAAACTTGTTTAATCCATTATTTACCAAACATTGTTGACTATGGATCAAACTTTTAAAGAATATATATTATTACCTCATAGGACATGAATGTTCAGTGGACAATGTCTGTAGCCCCTGCTTTCTGTTGAGGTCACATGATTTAATATTCAGAGTATTTTAGAGCATGACTCATGATCATAGATCAAGATATTAAAAAATTTCAATCTGAGTCTCAGACATTTCAAATCCACTGGGTACTATAGTCTGATAGAATTTCCAGGCTGTGCTCTGATTAGTTGTTCTTTAACTATATCCCAATTTATTGGAGTTCCTGTGCTGATAAACTTGGTTTTATGTCTTTTCTTCCTATTTTTTCTTTTCTATGAGGGAATGTCTAATCTATTCCTGAACTATAGCCAGGCACTCAGGCTCTATGGGTAGGTGGAAAGTTCACTGTATGAAAGAATACCAAAATATCACATTTAAGGAATGCTAGTTTGATGAAAATTAGTTAACAATGCTCCCTTTCCCCTCCAAATTTTCCATGGTACACTTTCTCTCATGTCTCTCATGGAGTCCCCATTGCTTTTCTGGATGTCAAGCTGGGTGTTTCTCTGTAACCCTCAGACTGTCACAGTGGGCGTTTTTAGAATCCAGCTAAGGGAAAGTCAATTCAATGATGACTTAAAGTTAGTTAATGTGCAACACAGCTTGAAATATGAAATCTTATAATTTATATTATTAAAAAATCAATAGACATTCTCAATTTTGGCAACAACCATAAAAATTTACATAACATAACATAATGAATTGTGAACTGAAAGAAAATTTTTCTTACACAATAAAAGTAAATTTTTAGCAATTCTATTATAAGCTTAAATTATTTTTCTATTTTATCTATAAAAAATATTATGCTGGTGGGACTGCAAACTAGTGCAACCTCTGTGGAAAGCAATATGGAGATACCTTAAAGAGATACAAGTAGATCTACCATTTGATCCAGCAATCCCATTACTGGGCATCTACCCAAAAGAACAAAAGACACTTTATAAAAAAGACACCTGCACTCAAATGTTTATAGCAGCACAATTCACAATTGCAAAGATGTGGAAACAACCCAAGTGAACATCAATACATGAGTGGATTAATAAAATGTGGTATACGTATACCATGGAGTACTATTCAGCTATAAGAAACAATGGTGATCTAGCACCTCTTGTACTTACCTGGATAGAGCTGGAACCCATTCTACTAAGTGAAGTATCCCAAGAATGGAAAAATAAGCACCACATGTACTCACCATCATATTGGTTTTTATTGATCAACACCTAAGTGCACGTATAGGAATAACATTTGTCCGGAGTAGGGCAGGTGGGAGGGAGGTGGAGGGGATGGGTATATACACATACAAGGAGTGTGATGTGCACCATCTGGGGGATGGACATTCTTGAAGCTCTGACTTGTGGGGTGGGCAAGGGCAACAAACGTAACCTAAACATTTGTACCCCCATAATATGCAAAAATAAAAAAAAATTATGAAATCATCAAACACTATGCAAACAGGGATTAGGAAAAATATTACACAGGTGCATAAGGCAGTTATTATATTTTAAAATGTTACTATTTTAATTTTTTCATATGTATACAATTTGTCAACTTTCCAAAATTTGTAATTGCAAAATTTATAATATCTAATCCTAAATAAATATTTACTTTACACTTAGTTTTCTATTTTAATCATGTATTTTTTTCTTAAAGGGAATCTTAACACTGTATAATCATCTCCAGATCCCACAAAACCTAAATCTACTCTGTACAATAGTGATATTAAATAATATTAAAAGCAAATTCCAAGTCCAATTCAAAAGTGGATATCTGGCAACATTTATGCAATTTGCTTTGTTATAGCTAATATGTCAGCTCAGACAGATAAAGAGGGTACCGCTGACCTAGATGTGGCCTGTGAGAAATTCTCTCTCATACACATACACATGCATGTAAAAATTTTAAGTAATTTTATAATACTGCATAATAAATTATCAAAAATTTAGCAGCTTAAAACATTATCTATTTATTATCTCACAGTAAGCTAAGTTGGAAGTCTGGGAAGAATTGACTGGGTTCCCAGCTGAGACTCTCACAAGGCTGACATCCAAGTATAGCTGGCTGGGCTCTCATAAGGAATTTCTGAGGGCTATCCACTTCTAAACTCATTCTGGTTGTTGGCAGAAGCCAGTTTTTTCTGGTTATCAATCTGAAGTTCCCATTGCTTTGCTGGCTGTCAAGCTGGGTGTTTCTCTGCAACTAGAGGGTGCCCTGCATTCCTTCTCACATGGACCCCTCCATCTCCAAACTATCAAGTACATTGAGTCCTTTTCATACTTCAAATCTTTCTAGTCTGTTCTTCTGCCACTTGGAGAAAGCTCTAAATTTTCAAGGAATGTTAGGATTCGAGTATGTCTGCCCAAGTAATCTTCCTATTTTAAAGTTAATTATGATTTATAACATAACATAATCACAGAAGTGATATTTCATCATATTCCCAGATTGTACCCATACTTACTTTGCAAGAGTGAGGGGTTATTGGGGAACATTCTTGGAATTCTGCCTACCACAGACATTCTATTGGGATTACACAATTTTATAATGAAATAGTAATCTACATTAAGAGAAAGCAAAGTTGACTCTTCACAGGGGGCTTGAACCCTTGTCCATAGAAAACTGAAGTAATAAGTCAGAGAAAGCAAAAGACAAAGACAGATATAATCCCAAAGAACACGAGAGAGAGAAACAGAAATAGACTTGCTATGAACCCAATGACTGTATATTCTTTTTTTCTCTCTGATTCACTAATGTAAACTCCCAAGGCATGAAATATTCTAAAATGTTGTTTTTCTTAAAATGTATTTGCATTTCCTAATTGTTATGTTATTTCATAATTATACGCTGGTATCAAATCTGAGAGTTTGAGCCATTCTATGTCTTCTTTCCCTGTTAAGTTGTTTATGCTGTGGAATGTTTGAGTCTATAATTAAATATTGTCTCAAACAATTTAACCGTACCCATGCATACATTAACATATCATTAAAAATGTGGAAAAATATAGATGCGTGCCATAGAATGTCAACCTGAATGGGGCTCCGCAGATATGGGCTGGCTTTTCTGATAACTGCTCTCAATTCTGGAGGTGGGAAAGGATGGAAATAACTCAAGAAAAAGAAAAAAAAAAACTTATCCTTACCTGAAATAAAGGGAAGGTATGATATGTGGAAATATTATTTAACAAATATTTACTCTGATTTCTATGCTCTCTATCATAGAAAAATATATTTCCTCATCTCATTGATATTGGGCTTGGCTATGTGACTTGCTTTAGTCAATAGAATGTCTGTGAATGTGATATAGAAAGGGGACTTACATGTATTTGCCAGGTTCGGCTTGGCTCTTGTGCTCTGGTGATCCACTATGATAAAACCATGCCTCCTCAGACTAGGCACCAGGACAGATATATGTGGAACAGAAATGACAAAACCTGCTGTCAGCTGAGCCTCCCAGCCACACCCAGTCTAGATTAGCTGAATCAGAGTCACCCTCAGACCTGTGAGCCTGAGTATAAATATTTGCAATTACAATCCCACTGAATTTTGAGATAGTTTGTTATACAGCATCATTGCAGCAATCGCTAACTAATACAAAAGAGGAAAGAAGAAAAAGAAAATTTAAGATACAGAATTACATTTAAATCTGATTCAGCTAAATATGTATATATTAATATTAAATCTATATATTTATATATTGCATCTATATATATATGTGACACACGCATAGGTAGGTGAGTAGTATTTTCTCAACAGTGTATCACACTTTTAAAATTGTTCCCTTTGGCAGAAAATTTCATGCTAAAATTTATATTTAAAGAGGTTCTTATATGATAACATTGCTCACAGTGAAACGCAACAACGGTGCAGTTGGAAGCATTGTTTTTCCTTATTGGGCTGTTGGTCACTCCAGTCTCCCGGTTATTCAGAATTTCAAAGGGTTCGCATAACTCTATAAACATAAACATATAAGAGAAACTGCTTTTTGGGAAAGCTATGACCTTCTAAATGATCCCAGATATATACAGATTGAATACCTCTTATTCAAAATGTTTCAGACCAGAAGAGTTTTGAATTTCAGATTTTTTTTATTTTGGAATATTCACATATACGTAATGAGATATCTTGGGGCTGGCACCTAAGTCTAAACACAAAATTCATTTATGTTTTATATACACCTTGTACACATAGCCTGAAAGAAATTTTATACAATATTTTAAATAACTGCGCATGAAACAAAGTTTGTGTACACTGAACCATTAGAAAGCAAAGATGCCACTATCTCAGCCACCTACTTGGACAGTCTGTGGTTACTTAGCACCACCATCATCCCTGACTCTGAATTTATATGCTAAAATGATTGATAAGCAATCATTTTCATACACTTATTCTCACATAAGTATTTAACAATGAAAAATATGACATACCATTAATGTAGTGAAAAAACAATGTGTTTAGGGTAACTATGCAGCATGGGATACCTGTGTCAGTTGTTAAGCAACAGCACAATAAACAACAGCAGGCTTTCAATTGTAGCATCATAACAGCACACAAAAAGTTTCAGATTTTGGAGCATTTCAGATTTTGGAATTTGAGATTAGGATGCTCAACTTTTAGTGCATTTAATTTTGTGAGTTTTTGTTTCATTTTCAAAAATAAGAGAAAAATACTTGCAGATTATATCA